>CM053567.1:187559561-187576269 GCA_028646485.1 Cryptoprocta ferox
TTCTGCGGGTGAGGACAGATGAGAGAATGGGTGCCTTCCCACGTGGGAATGAGCAGCCCTGCCGTCGAGCTTCTCCGCGCTGGACGAGCGAGCCACGGGCAAGCCTGAGCCTAAAACCCGAAGCCCCCGGCGCCACGTGTATGGAAGGAAGGCCCCTAGGAACTCAGCTGGAAGGAAACAGCAGATGTGCGCTCTGGGCCGAGGCACCGCGGGGCTGCAGTGGGGAGCACTCACCACCTCAGGGTCTGAAGGAGGCTGATGGTGAGGTTCTGCCTGGGTGGGTCCCGCCCTGTCTCCCCCTCCTGCCCTCCTGTTCTTCTGCTTCCCCGCTTCCCCCCTTCCTCCCTTCTCCCTTGCCTCTGCTGCTTCCTTCCATCCTCTCACTCCATGATAATTTTGAGAACCTGCACTGGAGACTGGAATTTCTTCCGGTCGGGGACAGAGACAAGAAAGAGGCAAATCAGACACTAAGTTATTTCAAGACGCTCTGGAGAAACCTAGGCAGGGAACAGGATAGAGTGACTTAGCCTCTCCCCGTCCCCAACATTCAGCCAGGGTCTGTCACCACTTCTCTGGGTCCATATCCAGCATTTAATTCGACAACACTCAGTGGCTCCGGTCACTCCGGCCGGAAACCGTTGGAGCCGTCCTGGACGCCTCTCTGTCTCACACCCATGTCTCCTCTGCTGGAAATGTTGCTGGCTCCGCCCACAAAATACACCCCAGGGTCGGCTGTGTGGGCCACCTTGTCCGCTCTCGCTGCACCTGTACCGACCTTGCCTGGGTGTCCCGGGACGTCCTGGCCAGCGCCCCACATCTCTGTCCTTCCCACGACCGTCTCTTCACAACACGTGGCCTGACGGCTCCCCATCCATGTCTCACAGCTTCCCGTCCCGCCTGGAGAAGCGCAAGATGCTGACAATGACCCGGAGCCCTGTGCCACCTGCCTGCGACCCCAGTACTTCCTGCACCTCAGTGCCGCCTCCTACCTCCCCGGGCCACTCCAGCCAGCCAGAACCTCAGGGTCTTCGCGGCTGCTGTTCCCTCTCTGGGGATGCTTTTCCCCAGATCTCCACACAGCTGGGGTTGCGGTCATCTGAAGGTCCGACCGGGGTGGACGCCCAGAATGGCTCATTCACATGGCTGGTGGCTGACGCCTGCTGTCAGCTGGGATTTCAGTGGGTGGGTGACGAGGGCACCTCCACGTGGCCTCTCCACATGGCTTGGATCATGGCAGCTGGCTTCTCCCAGTCGATCAACTCAAGACTGGACTCAATAGACACAGACAGAAATACATGGGTCTTGTGATGCGGCTGCAGGAGCCCTAGACGTCACTTCCACCGTGTTCTGCTGCTTCAGCCAGACACCTGGGAGGCCCGGGTCCCAGGAGAGGGGAACCGGCTCCACCTCGGGACACGAGAACGCACCACGTTCAGGGAGAGAAGACACTGGCCACCGTGGAGACTCTACCATAGGCAGCAAAGAGCTGGGAGTTGAGGACAGGGCAGGGGCCAGGGTTCCTGGTGTGCAGTGAATGGGGTGACAGTGGAGGCAGGGAGCCTGGAGGAAGGATGACGAGGCAGGACGGGCAGGCCACCCCCAGGAGTCCAGTCTCGGGACATGCCCGACGCAGGATCAGACCGGCACGTTCACAGATGGTGCTGGCGTCTGCGGGGACTGGGTGCTGAAGAGCACAGGGCTGGGAGCAGGGAGATGGCTTGGGAGGCACTGGTTTGTCAGACAAGAGATCCTGATGACAGGTGGGAGGAGTGGGGGGCTCCGAGCACGTTCTGGCAGTAGGACTGATGAGCTGCTGGCCAGCCGGACGGGGCTGCAGACAGGAGAGTGGCCAGGCTCACTCTGGGGCCCGAGGGACTGGATAGAGATGGAGATGACCCTCCACGGAAGAGAGGATGCGGCCAGGAGAGACTGGGGGGTCGTCAGTTCCTCCTGTTTGAGACACTTGGCGCAGACATCTGAGGCACTGGAGCTGGGGGGGGGGGGGCAGGAACAAGGCTTGCCTCAGTTTCCTCACGTGTAACAGAAGGAGCCTGGGTGCACGCATCTGGCACCCACCCCTCCTTACGGCTGAGTAATATTCCGTTGTCAGGACGAACCACTTTTGTTCATTCATTCACAACTGAGGGACGTGCGTGCTCACAACGCAAGCTATCTTCTGTAACGGCTGCACCGTTTTCCATCCCCACCAGCCGCTGGGGGAGGCTCTGTTTTCCCCACGGCTTCACGGCTCCTGTCGTCTCCGTTTTGGGGGTTCCACCATCCCCGTGGGCATGAAGCGTCCCACTGGGATCGCGATGAGCATTTTCCTGATGACTGCTGCCGTCCAACACCTTGTGTTGTTGACCATTTGTGGCTCTTATTTGGAGAAATGTCTCTTCAAGTCCTTTGTCCACTTTTAGGTTGGGTTGTTTATCTTCTGTTCATATCATGCACTTTTATACATAAGGAAAATGCGGATGGGAGGGGGTGCTTTCCCCAGGCCATGCGGCGAGGGGAGATGCAGTGTCCGAAGCCCAGTGGCCTGACCGCGTCATCCCTAACACACGGGGCCGGCGAGGGCCCTGGCCCGGGGTTCCTCCCCCAGGAGGGACACCAGCTGCCCAGGGGTGTACGTGTGACCTCTGCAGTGCCTGTCCCCCTGAGGACAGGCCGTGGGCATCAGGACATCCCTGGGGACAGGCCGTGGGTATCAGGGCGTCCCTGGAGAAGGTGGCTGGCAGGCGCTTGGGCCACATTCCCAGAAACACCAGTTTCAGTTTGCCGCAGAGATACGACTCTTGACCCAAGAACGAGTGGCCAAGTGTGTTCCAGGCTTGGGTACAGACGCTCCTGGGCCCATCCCGCTAGGTTGCTTCATGACCTGTCCCCTCGCTGAGCCTCCGTTTCCTCATCTATCTAGCGGTGAGCAGGGAACGGAATTTCACGTTGCTTAGAAAGCCAGTAGGACTTGTGGAGAGACATTCCCGATTTTCATGTCTCTGTCTCCTTCCGGGATGGAGCTTTACCAGACAGCAGAGCTGGCTCAGCAGATGTTAGCCAAGAGGCACTGGGCCAGGGGCGCCTGGGCGGCTCTGTTGCTGAAGCGTCCGACTTCAGCTCACTCAGGTCATGATCTCACAGTTTGTGGGTTCAAGCCCCGCATCGGGCTCTGTGCGGACAGCTCAGAGCCTGGAGCCTGCTTCCGATTCTGTGTCTCCCTCTCTCTCTGCCCCTCCCTGGCTCATTCTCTCTCTCTCAAAAAGAATAAACATTAAAAATAAAAAAAAAAAAAGACCAAACAAAATCATGAAGTGGTCAGAAGTCCCTCTATTAAAAGAGAGAAAAAGAGAGAGAGAGAGAGAGAGAGAGAGAGAGGCACTGGGCCAAGTAGAGAAAAGTGGGGGGGAGGAGGCTGGGAGGAGGTGATAAAACTCCAAGACGGCCTAGCCACCAGTGACCACACTATGACATCAGAAACACATGTGCCCAGTGGCCACCTAGTCCCCCATCCACCGTGGAGTCACAGCTGAGAGCCCCCACCACTGGCCGCCAAGCCAGAGCTCGAGGCTCTGTCCACACCCATAAACCAGCCTGTGTACACCCAGTACCCAGGAAGGGGGTGCGGGAAGGGCTGTAGGGGTGGCAGGGGGGACAGCATCCTGGAGGAGCGTGGAGGCAGATGCAACGGGAGGTGAGAGGGCTTTGGAGTCTCAGATTTGGGTCCTCTTGCACCTGCTCCGCAGGGTCTGGGACAAACCGTCACCTCCCCGGTTCAGCGTCGTCTCCAGAATGAGGAGCAGCAGTGACAGAGCGAGCTCCCGCTGTGGTCGGGGCCGTGTTCACCGCGAACGGCCGTAGGAGGACTTTGACATTCCTGGGCACTCCTGTTTTGGGTTTCTGCCCCAGCCTGAGTGACCGGGTGGGCTTGGCGCCGCGCCAGGACCCAGTGGGAGGAACATGGAGCAAGAGGGAGCTTTAAATGGGGCCGGGAGCGACAGGCTGGGACTGAGCACCGTGGGGACACACTGGGGAAGGCTCAGAAATAGTACATCTTTGTTCCCAGAGCTCTCACTGGCCCCGCTTGTCCTGCATCCCCCACTGCTTGGCTTGGGGACCTCGTCGCCCTGTGGGGAGGGAGGGCAGAACCCAGCGAGAGCAAAGCCATCGGCACCATGTGCGGGCACAGCTGGCTGGCCCTGGAGGCATACGGACCGGATGCGTCCCGGCTTCTCTGTACCTGTGCCTCAGTTTCCTCATTTGCGCTCCCTCCAGCGGGGGCAGTCATCCCTACGTCGTGGATGGCTCGTGGTGGATGGTTGTACCCAGCGGGTGTTGGCTGCCATGTCGGTGCCAGAGGACAGAGCCTCGGCTCAGGACAAGGACGCGTGATGGCAAGCGCGGGCCCTCACGGAGCGTGTACAGCGGCCCCGTTTTCACGCCTACCAAGTCATAACGACTCGGGCAGAAGAGTGGAGTCTCAGAGGGCCAAGACGTGGTTGGGGTTCCAAAGACAGAACCGAGGCCGCTCCCCTCACCCCCACAGGGCACACAGGGAGGTGAAGGGAAGCCCAGGGGGCAGCTCGTACAAGGACCGCGGGAGGCGGCCATCTTGCAGGGCGTCCCTTGTTGGGGCTTTGAGGGGGGTCAGTATCTGGTACCAGCTTCTAAATTTTTTTTTATGTTTTATTTATTTTTGAGAGAGAGAGAGAGAGCATGAGCAGGGGAGGGTCAGAGAGAGAGAGGGAGACACAGAATCCGAAGACAGGCTCCAGGCTCTGAGCTGTCAGCACAGAGCCTGACGCGGAGCTCGAACCCACGAACCCCCGTACCCCCGTGAGATCGTGACCTGCGCCGAAGTCGGATGCTCAACCGACTGAGCCCCCCAGGCGCCCCTGGTACCAGCTTCTAAACCACCCAAGTGATCCCGCTAAATAAAGGTAGACGGCTGTGTTCGTGCTCCAAGGCCACCCTAGGAAAGCCCGGCAGGCGGGGGTTCGAATAGCAGACGTTTATTCTCTCATGTTCTGGAGGCTGGGAGTTCAAGACCAAGGCGTGGCCGGCTGGGTTCCCCCGAGGCCTCTCTCCTTGGTGGCCGTCTCCATCCCCCTGCGTCCTCACACCGACGTCCCTCTGTGTGTCTGTGTCCTAATCCCTTCTTGTAAGAACACAAGTCATACTGGATCAGGACCCACCCTACGAATCTATTTTGCCCAAATCACCTTTATAAACGCCCCTCTCTCAATACAGCCCGTTCTGAGGTGCCAGGGTGAGGAGTTCCACGGATGGGTGCAGGGACGACACACGTCAGCCCGTCCCCGTGGGGGACTGAACGGCGCCCCCCTCGGTGATGTGACATTGCAGAGCACGGCGTGGGCACGTGGCCACCATGGTCCCAACCATCCTGAACCCCACAGGTGGAGCCTTCACTAGGGAGCTCCCTTCATGGGGACAGAAACCTCAGGAGTCGGGGATAAGCATGGCCCCTCACCACATGGCCAGTAGGACCCAGAAGTTTCTATGCACTCGATGCGGGGCACACTGAGTGGGTCAGGGAGCAGCAGTGCAGGGGACCACCGCAAGGTGGCCAACCGCAAGATGCCCTGAAAGATGAGGAAAGTTCTGGCACACGCAACAGACACCAGAGCAGGGCACCTTGTGTTGAGCGACCTCAGCGAGGACAAGAACGACTCCATGAAAGACCTTCATTCAGCAAAGACCTCCCTTCCACAACCCACCGACCGTGGCTTATTCATTCCAGCCCCAAGAGGCCCGGGGTCGGCCAGGGCCCTCCAGAGGGAAGCTCGGTCCCCTCACTTGGGACCCGGCTCTTAGTGGGAACCATGGTCCTCATGCTACTGCCTCACGTGACGACATCGCTGCTGTATCCCTGGGCTCCTGTCTGCTTACAGGCAGGAAGGAGGAAGGGAAGGACAAAGGGCCTGAGGTTGGTCCATTTTAAAACACCTTTCTGGAAGACTCCTCCCCACCCCTCCCCCAACAATCCTCACTTTGGTCTCATCCTAGCTGCAAAGGGTTCTGAGAAGTCTTTTTGGGCACCCCCAAACAAAACTGGGGCCCTTCGAGTATGGAAGCGCGGGAGGAGCGGTCTGGGTACAAAATGACATCGTGCCACAGGTTTTAGGATGATTTTGCGTGTGTTAAAGAAGTCAAGAGGCCGCCACCAGTGAGACAGCGTAGGCGGCTGGCGGGTGGCTAAGGCGAATGGTAGATTGCTGCTAGCTGAGCACGGCCCACTGGGCGTGAGGACACACAGACATCAGACAGACCCCTCGGGAGCTGGGCAGCAAAGCCTCCCGTGGTGCACGTGTTTGGCATGGGGTGTTCCGTTCGTGTGTTAGAAGCGTTTGGGCACTAGGCGCTGAGTCAGGCCGACCTGGGACCAACACAGCTCTGCTACAAATGCTGTGTGGCCTCCAGCCAGTTAACTTAACCTCTCTGAACCTTACTTTCCACGCTGCGTGTGCATTCCAGACTCTGCTAATTGAAGGAGCTGAATTTGCTCCTCACTTGAGTTTTGCCCCCTCAGCACAGAGACCACCGGGGGGTCCCGATGGTGATAAGAATAAAGACACTTCCAGAGGACGGGTTAGGAGCTGGGTGCATTCGAAATATTTTGTATGCTGTCAGCCAATCTTCACAAAACTCTCTGCAAGGCAAGCGTTATTTCAGGCGAGGAAACGGAGGCCCAGGGAGAAGTGGCAACTTGGCCGGCACCCTCGGCCGGGATGTGGCGAAGGCGAGAACTGGACCACGGCCTAGAACCTTCTGCCCTCTTCTGCCTCCCGTGAGAGACGGTAATCGCATCTCATATCTGAGTAAAGATTTCGGGCTTCCAAATCGATCGTGTGGGCTTCTTTTCATTTCAATCGGTGCTTCTCCAAACACCCTTCTAACATGGGCTCGTTCTCCCCATTTCACAGATGAGGCAACTGAGTCTGGGTGAAATCAACATGGTTAGCGGAGGAAGGAAACAGAGCGTCGTCCGGAGGGCATAGAAGCGGGGTATACTTGGATTTCTCTGGCCAGCCCTGGGTCATTAAGAAGTGTCCCTTGCCTCTCGTGCCTCAGTTTCTCTGTGTGTACAATGCAGCTAATACACCAGGCTTGGGGGTTGCTGCGATGAATATGTGACCCGACAGAAGGGAGGCTCTGAACCCACCTGGGCACATCCTGGGCCTTCCCAAGTGGCGGTGGCACCCCCTAGTCCGCAGGCTCCAGGTCCAGCGCTGACCCGTGCCCACCCCACCCTGCCTCCTGCCGCGGCCCTGCAGGGGGGGCGAGGGGCCCGCTGGCAGAGGAGGTGTGCGCCGGCAGACCTGAATCATGCAGCCCAGCCCCGCGTGCAGCGGAGTCTCACCTGTCGGGGCTGCACTCGGCCCTGGGGATGGCCCTGTCGCCATCTGTCTCGGGCAGCCCCTCACCTGCACGTGACTTGTTTCTCACCCGACGGTGCGCGCAGGGCTGCCGCTGCCGTGGGACAGAAATCAGGCTACTCAACACGGCGCCCCAGAGACCCCGTCCCGAGGAGGCTGGACGGCGAGTCGCGTGCGGACAGAGCTCCTCTTTCGCTGGGATGGACAGGATGCCAACCCCCCGCCCGGAAATGTCAGCCGTTGCCGGCGGGGGGAGGGGCCGTTGTGACCTCGCCAGGCCTCGGGGCAGTCTGTGGGACCCACGGGGCACCGCCCTCTGAAAGCTGGAAACGTGGCTGGCGAGCGCGCCCTGCCTCAACCGCTCGGGATGCTGTACCTGGTCGGATGGACTTGCAACACAAGCCGTAAACCAGAGCATCCACTCAAAGGCGTGGGGGGGGGGGGGTATGGGAATGAATTCCCAGCAGTCACACGACTCCAGGGGAGACCCCGCTGTTACCACGTCCTAGCTGCGTCCACTAGGCCGAGTCTTTGAGCCTCTCACCTCAGTGAGCTCATCTGTAGAATGGGCACTCGCGCCTCCTCTGTAGGAGACGTATGCTTGGCACCTGATAAGGGGGCCGTCTTGCTTCCTGCAGCCGCGATAACAAGGCACCGTCACTGGGAGGCTGGAAACAGCAGAGCTCCGTCGTCTCACAGTTCTGGGGCCGGAAGCCCAAACGCAGCTGTCCTCGGGGCTGCCTCCGTCTGGGGCTGTGAGGGCGAGTCTGCCCCAGCCCCCCCCGCCCCGCCTTCAACGGCACCTTGGCCTCTGCTTCACACGGCGACCCTCCCGATCTGAAACCCTCCTCTCCTTTGTCTTGTGATGACCTCACCCCCGAGGTGCTTCACGTCATCACGTCTCACAGACCCGCGTGCACACAGGTCCCGCTCGCGAGTTTCGGGGCTGAGAGCACGGATGCATCTTTTCGGGGCCCGTCGGACAGTGCGCTGCGGGCTCTGACTGCTGCCGCCAGTCCTGCGATCTGGCCTAAAGTCACACAGAGGCTTTGGAGACCAGTCTCTTTTGCACCCTGTTCCGTTCCATCACCCCCTGAGCTCCCAGGGCTGCCAGCGGCGTCCACAGAGGTGTCTGTGCTGAGCTAGAGTGACAGGCGCGACAGGACACCTGGAGGTTGGCCGCACCGGGGACAGTTAGGTGTGGCCAGGCCAGCCCTCAGGGGCCAGGGCTGACTGGAGGCCTGAGCAGTGGGGTGGGGGGTCCTGAGGGCAGGGGCAAGGGTGTGCCAATGAGGGTCTTTCCATTGCCCCTCCCATCCGGGTGCTCCGGGTGAGAGGTGGGGGTCCCTGGGGGGAGGTTGCACCAGAGGCAGGAAGAGAAGAGGCCTGGGGGCAGGTCTTGAGCTAGAGATGAAGCGTCCAGTGCAGGGTAGAGCCGGGGTGGGGGTGGGGGGCGAGGCTGAATGCTCGGGTCTTGGTGAGGTGAGCAGTGGGATGGCCTCTGAGGGAACCAGGGAGGGAAGGGGGTGCAGGTTTGGGGAGGGACCATTTGCGGCTCCGGACAGGTTAAGTCCGGGTTCCTGCCTGATGCCTGTTGGATGCAGGTTTGTCTTGGCGGAAGTGGAATTCAAGGAGGCCAGTACGTAACCTCTCCACCCAGATCTGGAGCCGATCAACAAACAGACAAGACAGGCAGAAGGGACATCAAAATATCTGTCTTATTGCTGAGCAGGATGATAGTGAAAAATCTAGCTTACATCTGAGGACGAGGGCCTCCCCGAGCTGAGCCCCGGAATCTGCCAGACTCGCCCCGAGCCCGGGCCGCCCTGATGACTGCCGGCCTCCCTGGGGGCACGGAGGAGGGGAGGCTCAGCCACCCCACAAGTGGGGGAGCTGGGGGCGAGTCCTGCCTGCCTGGCTTCCAAGTCCACACGGCTCTCCCTCCCTGCCCCAGGGAGTCCCCAGCTGACCCCGAGCTCAGCACCATGGACAGTGTCAGGGGGGCGTCAGCACCATGGACAGTCCAGGGGCAGATGTGGGGCGACATCCCGATAGTCCGAGAGGTACTTCCTACTTTCTCCTACTTCCTAGAGCTGACCAGTCACAGAAAGTCTCAGAACCTCCGTCTCCTCATTTGCAAGATGAGGACACTGCGCCCTCAGAGATCGATCCCAACAGCACCTAACACGGAGGGAGTGTTTTTGCACGGGGCCACCTGCTGATTGTCCCTGGGAAGGCGTCACTCCCACTGTGGCCATTCCACGGAGGAGAGAACGAGGTTCAGGGAGGCAGAGGAGGTCTTCTGGGCTCCCACGTTGCCCAGCCTGGCTTTGGACCCGAGGGCTGTCTCGAGGGGCTCCATGTTGGGCTGAGCTCCGATGAGTTGTGTGTCCAGCATAGTGTCTGTCACACAAGACAGGTCCGCGGTAGTGGTCCCCGACGGTAGGCGTCCCCAGGTCGGTCCTGCCCTTGACAGAGGGGAGCCACCTGGGGGGAAGGGGGGTATATCTGTATCAGTGTCTTTCCAGCCACCGGAGGCCGTCGAAGAGCAAGGCCACGTCGAGTTATTTCTGGGCCTGTGGGGGCTGCTGGAGGCGCTCTCTTTGCAGCAGAGCTTTATAAAGAAAACTGTGCCTTGTCTATAAATAGCCCCCCCGCCCCCCCGGCTCACTCTGAGTTCATGACGCTCTGGGGATTTGAGGTCTGGGCCCTGCTCCCCACAACGGTTGAAAGATTTTATGGGGGAAGGGAGTTTGGAGTCAGCAAGGGCGGGATTGCATGAACCCTGACATCTCCCCACAGAAACTCAAGGGCCAGTGTCATTGATGGCTGTTCATTTTGCCAAGTAAGGTCTTCTTTTTTTTTTAATGTTTATTTATTTTTGAGAGAGAGGGAGAGAGAGAGCAGAGAAGGGACAGAGAGACTGGGAGACCCAGAATCGGAAGCAGGCTCCAGGCTCCGAGCTGTCAGCACAGAGCCCGACGCGTAGCTTGAACTCATGAGCTGTGAGATTGTGACTTGAGCCGAAGTCGGATGCTCAACTGACTGAGCCCCCCAGGTGCCCCCCAAATGAGCCCCCCAGGCGCCCTGCCAAGTAAGGGCTTCTGAAAGCACTTATCACCACTATCACAAAGAAGTACTCTGTTAATGCGCCCCGCCCCCCACCAAAAAAAGGTCGAAAACACATAATCTCAGAGTGAAGGGCAGGCCAGTAAATTGAATACATTTCTTTTAGTGGAAATCTCTCTTCAGGGTCCTTGTTGGCCTCATCCTTCCAGAATCTTATGAAAACAGGGATGGATAGCACATGCCCCCCCCCCCTGCAGGGCCTGGCAGTGGGGAGTCCCGGAGCCCGAGGCTTTGAGGCACTGTCCCCCACCTCGGGGAAGGGTGGGCAGAGGGGAGGACGAGCTGGGATGAGGAGGGAGGGCCTTGCACTCCGTCCTGTGGGTCTGGGGTTGAAAGAACAAGCAGACCTTCTCTGAGATGCAGCTCTCTCTCCTGCCACCCCTGCGGGACCCGAGGCGAGCTCCCCGATGACGGGTAGCGGTGGCAGAACGTACAGGAAGTCCTTGGCGTCTTTGCAGACAGCCCAGCCAGATGGTCCCGGGATGCCCAGAGCCCCCCGGGACAGGGCTCTGGGCACACACCAGGGGCGGTGGGCGGCCAAGGGCACCATGAAGTGGGTTCCAAGCACATCCGCCAGACGAAGAAGTCCCCGATGGTGACACGGGTGTCCCCCCAGTCCTAACCCTCGTACCTTGAGGTTGACCTTGATTTGGATAGACTCACTGCAGACGCAGCCAGTTACGCTGACGTCATCCTGGAGGATGGCGACCCCCGACCCCGACACAGACACACGGAGAGAACGCTACGTGACGACAGCGTTGCAGCTACAAGCCGGGGAGGCAGAAGCTCGGGCGGGTGACGGAGGACCCCCACCCCCACCCCATGCAGGCTTCAGAGGGAGCGAGGCTCTGCCCACACCCTGATTTCAGACTCCCAGCCTCCAGAACTCTGACACAGTCCTTGGTTACAGAGCCCCCAGGAAGCTGATCGCGGTGCCCAGCACAGTGCCGGCACACAGTAGGCGTCTCATAAATGTATAGCAGGCACCAGACTGATGACAGTTAAGAGTCATTGTGTATGTCTGCATCTGAGGGCTAGTCACTCGTTCAGTCCACAAGACGACCCTTCGGGGCGAGTGGCAGTAACACAAACCTAAGTCAGCAGCTCTGACCCCAGAGCCCTTGTTGGGGGGCATCACATTATCGCTTCCCATAAATCCCCGCTGCCTCTTACATGTTCATTGCTTTCCCCTACATGTGCTGACACATGCTCTGGGATCCTGAGAGGGTCCTCGGTTTTCAGACGAGGGAAGTGTTTCGCTTTCCCACGCCAGTCTGCCACAGCCTCTGGGCTACTGGTGAAGATCTCCTGAATAAGAGTTGGTTTGATTCTACCTTTAAAATCGTCACTTCCTCCAAGAGGCCCTCCCTGACCACCCCTCATCTATATGAGCATCCTGCTGGAGACCAAATTGTTTCTCCCAGAAAGATGTGTTGAGGTCCTAACCTCAACCTAACCTAACCGTATCCAGGATCTGTGGATACGACCTAATTTGGAAATAGGACCCTTGTAGACGGACTCAAGTCAAGAGGAGGTCATATTAGATCAGGGTGGGTCCTAACGCAAAATAACTGGTGTCCTTATAAGAAAAGGCACAGAGTCTCACCAGGAAAAAGGCCATGGAGGGGTGGGAACAGATTGTTGTGATGCACTTGGAAGCCAAGGAATGCTGGGAGAGACACTGGAACAGACCCCACCCCCCACCCCCCGCCCCCGGGCCTTCAGAGAGGGCACAACGCTGCCGATACCTCGCTTTCAGACTTCCGACCCCTGAAGTATTGGAGCACGCATGTCTGCTTTTTAAGTGCCCCTGCCCCGCCCTGGTTTGTGGTGTGTCACCATGGCAACCACGGCAAACAAAGATGCACCAGGCTTTGCCACAAAGGGACTTGGGCTCATCCTGTCCTGGCTTCATTCCACCTTCTACTAGCACCTTCTAGAATCCAGGTATCCGAACTTCCCCAACTTAATAGTTTAGATGACCCGAACACGGTCCATTCAGAGCAGAATATCAGGTCCCCCCGTTGGGTGGGTCATTCGATAAGTGAAATTGAATTACTGTCAGTATCATAGGTTCACAACATTGAACAGATTAATTACACAATATTTTCACCCGCTATTTAGATACATAACAAAAAGGGGCGCCTGGGGGGCTCAGTGGGTTAAGCATCCGACTTCGGCTCAGGTCATGATTTCCTGGTTCAGAAGTTCGAGCCCCGCGTCGGGCTCTGTGCTGACAGCTCGGAGCCTGGAGCTGCTTCAGATTCTGTGTCTCCCTCTCTCTCTCTGCCCCTCCCCCGCTCGCGCTCTGTCTCTCTCACTCTCTCAAAAATAAATAAACATTTTAAAGATTTTAGATACATGGGAAAAAAATAACTCGATTATACCAGGTTTTGAACTTTCCGAAAAGCAAAACAAAGTCAGAGGGAGGACAGTTATTTTGTTCTTACGTGAAAATTAATTCGGCGCCCACTAGCATGGTTCTTTCTGTATTCTTCTGCTTCCTAAATTTAAGAGGCCCGATTTATACATCCCATCTGTATTTGAACATTTTTAGAATGCCTCAAAATTAGTGTTGACTTAATTTATTTTCACCAGAAATTTGCAAAATATTTTCCTATGTTATTCTGAACCACAAGGTCATTCATTAGGGGAGAGTTGGGTGGTGTAGGCAGAGTGAGTGCTCCCCGATGTAGAAAACTCAGCAAAGCAGGGAGGAGGTAGGGGCTTGCAGGGTCCCTCTCTAGCTTCTCCAGTCCAGATGTCCCCTTCCTCCCCCTTCCAGGGTGTCCTTTTCCTGAGTCCAAGCCCCCTGGGCTGGGTTTGGAGGCTCTCTGTGAACTGGTCCACACTCGCACCTGAATCTGTCCCCTTCACACTCACCTGGCTCACAGCAAGCTCCTCCGGCCCGGCAGAGCGGCATAGATGCCCATCTGTGCGGCCAGGCTGCCTACCATCATCCTTCCTCCAGGTTCCTGGGAAGAAGCCTTTCTTTCCCTCGCTCCTTGCCCTCCTTCCCATCCAGGGAGGGCCCTGCTCTCTCCATGCCTGTAGAACAGCTCCTTGAAAAAACTCATCTCTGTCCCCACTCTTTGGAAAGACTCCACCTCATCCCGGGGTCTGTTTGTACTGAACTGAAAAATAAAGCCTCCAGTAAGATCTGAGTTGCTCAAAAATGAACATGTTTCTTGAGTAGATGCTTATTAAGTGAATTCATGGGTGAGTGAGCAAATAAGTGAGTGGATCACGTATTCTTTGGAAAATTTCTAGCTCTAAGATGTAATCAAATTATACTAACTGCAGTAAGCCTTTTTAAAGCCCTCACATTTAGAACAGAATTAATTATACTATTTACAAAATTCCCCAAGATGCAATAAAATACAGTGAAGTCCTTTGTATAATCCTGATATGACCAGCTAATGCTGTTAAATCAGAATTTTATAGTGTGGTTTTATTGAATCTGGTTTCACTAGGTTTTGTCATAAAAGGACACTTTTGCTTTGAACTAAACTAAACTGAATTGGAACCTACAGTTATGAGGCATTTCCCATTTGTCCGGCACCACCTTAAGCCTTTTATATATGGTATATAATTGTACAGAACCCAGGGCCCAGTGGTGCCTCATCCTCAACCATTTCCTCATCAGTAATCACCATCACCACCACCATCACCATCACTACCAACACCATCACTATCATCACTATCATCATCACCATCATCACCATCACCACCACCATCACCATCACTACCAACACCATCACTATCATCACTATCATCATCACCATCATCACCACCATCATCATCATCACTATCATCACCACCATCATCACCACCATCACCACCACCATCACCGTCACTACCAACATCATCACTATCATCATCACCATCATCACCATCATCACCACAACCACCATCACCATCATCACCACCTCCAGCAGTCACCCAGATGCTGGCTGGGCCTCGATGGTCCAAGATGCATCAGCTGGATGGTTAGAACAGCGGGAGCCTGGCCGAGCCTCTCCCCTTCTAGGTGGAGAGTGCAGCAGGGTAGCCAGCCTTCTTGGCGGGGTTGCCCAGAGCTGCAAAAGTACCAAACTGGAAGCTTTAAAACCTCTTAGGTAACCCCGCGTCACTTCTGCCTCTTTCTGTTGGTCAAGGCGAATTACACACTAGCCCTGATCCTAGTAGCAGGGAGATGGATCCCACCTCTCACTGAGTAGAGGGGAGATGGATCCCACCTCTCATTGGAAGGAGAGGCAAAGCCACAGTACAAATGGCATGTGGGTTGGTAGAGATCATTTTGAGGTCATTCACTTCAAGTCTCCAGGCCAAGGTTCAGGGACTATTACTTACCCGTGAGCAGAAGTGGCTTGAGCCCAGGATGGCCTGACTCTGGGAACAGTGCTGCCCTTGCCCCTGGTTCTGGGCTCTACAGAGACCTAAGAGATCTCAGATGAGATCCCCCCTGTCCATGACTGGTAGTGCCATGGCAGCTTGTGAGTGGAAGTCCCAGCTCAGCTCAGCTGTGTGACCTCGACCTGGGAATAAAGTTCAGTGTTCTCATAAGCATCTTAAGGATATTGCATCTGCTTCGAGGTTTGCTCTGAAGGTAAATGGCATAAAAATATACAGTGCCAGCCCGCGACAATCCAACAAATGGTAGCAATAATTATCGATGTCATCTGTTGATTACTAGAGCTTTGGGATCAGAAAGACATAATGACAGCAGCCAACGTTTTGCTGAGTGCTTACTATGTCCCGGCTCCTGTGGTAAGTCCTTCAACTCATTCAATCCGCAGTAATCTGATGACCTGGGCACTTTCATTTACTCATCTGTCAATATGAAGAAACCGAGGGTCGGGGAAACAAATCCATAGCAAGTCATGAGTGACGGAGCAGGTTTTGAGCCTGGCTACTCTCACATCGAAGTCCTGAACTCTCAACAGCCACTCCAGAGATTGGGCCGATGACTTAAGCTTTCTGGACTTCTGTCTGTCCAGGTGAAGAAGATAACATAGGGTTGCAAGCTTCTTAGCGCATGCCCAGCCTCAATGCGCCTGCAGTCACCTGATAAGTTGCCCCAGTTGACCGCTGCCTCGGCTACTGGCCAGGTCTGGGGTGTCTCAGCTGGTGAGTCAGGAGGGAAGGGCTGTCTTCTTCTCCGCTCCCTCTTTGCCTCTCCCAGCCGGGAGACCCTGCTTGAAGTCTGAAGCCAAGGGCAACTGCAGGACTAATGGTTTTCCTGTTTTATAATGTATGGCCTTCCTTCCTTTGGGTGCCTGAAGGGCTCAGTGGATATCTTAGGAGAAGATTGGAGAAAACGACCTTGGCCTTGCCGGGGAAGAGTCCAACTTGCAGCGAGAGCCCATCACGTTGTGAGCAATTATCTCGTGTGAGGCCAGCTCAGAAAGAAAATGTGGGCTGGCCTTCATCAGCACATGGTTCGGCTCCCCGTGAGGCCTCCATAGCATCGAGAAAGTGATCCGGACCTTGAAGGTCCCAAAGTCAACACGGTCAGAGACGGGCCCCCACTTTACCTGAAGCCCAGGCCTTTCGGTTATAGGTTTCCCTCGCTATCTGCAAGTAGAACATTCTTCTGAAATCTTTCGTGAGCCCAATGGGATCAACTAAGAGACAATTACATTACTCTATACGGAAAAAATTTTTGAGTGTTTCCAGGCTCACAAAATCACCTCTCATAGGCATTTCTGGTACCTTAGGACAAATCTTGCTAAGGGATGCACACGAGAAATCCAACGAAGAGCCCAGATGCTCCCAGGCAGCGCTCTGAGCATTGGCAGCTTGATGCTGAGATCCTGAGTGTGGTTCCCAGGGAAGCGCCGCCTGCCGTTCAGATGCCCGCAGCCTTTCTACCTGCAAAACCAATATGGAGCACTACTTCTGCCTTTTGCTTTTTTGCATAAGACACAAAACCCTCTCCAGATTCCTTTTCATTAGTAAAAACAGGTACTAATGTTGGGCTTAGTCTGCTGTTTCCTTCCAGCTGTTTCCTTCCAGCTGAGTTCCTAGGGGCCTTCCTTCCATACACGTGGCGCCGGGGGCTTCGGGTTTTAGGCTCAGGCTTGCCCGTGGCTCGCTCGTCCAGCGCGGAGAAGCTCGACGGCAGGGCTGCTCATTCCCACGTGGGAAGGCACCCATTCTCTCATCTGTCCTCACCCGCAGAA
>CM053567.1:187576769-187596196 GCA_028646485.1 Cryptoprocta ferox
GACGGCCCGGGGCCCAGATTCTGGCCCCTCGCCCACAGCTCGAAGGGCCCGTTGGCAAAGGCTTCGTCTGTGCCGGAAGCGGCCAAGTCCATTTGTGGGAGCAGCTGGGCTGCTGCGTCAGGATCAGAGAGCAGCACCGTGGGTGCGGAGGGGGTCGGGGGGGCTCCCGTTTGCCAGAAAACAGCACCCAGATCACTGAGTCATTTACGGTTAATGATTCCAGAAGCCTCGGATCCCTCGGATCAGTCTCACTGCCCCCCCAGAGTTGTGAAGGTACCGGGTGCCCCGCGTCAGCATCTCTGCCCGGCTTGGGCTAGGACAGCCGGCAGGCAGGGGATGATGCCCTTGAGCGTCATGTGACCGCTCCTCCACGTCAGCTTTTATTACCACGAACACCCAGCTCCCTCGGGTCCCTCCAGCGTTTCAGATGCTCCTCGGATCAGAGCAATTCATCCCCAAGTCAAGGTTTCTGAACCATCAGCCCTGGATCCCTCCACGGCGTGGGCCACGCGCAGCCCTTGTGCTACGTCTTGGGGGGCGTGGTCCCCAACTCACCCCAGGGCTCACTTCAGATGACAAACCTTGTCACCCAGAGCCTTGACAGTGCACTTGGGGTCCCTCCCGGGGAAGGCTGGGGCCTGGGTGAGGGGCTGGGTGCAGAGGGGCCCTGGGGGAACGGGCCCTTCCAAGGGATGGTCGGTCCCAGGACAACTTCCCTGGACACACGAGGTCAGTGCAGCTGAGGTGACCCCATATCCCTCTTTGTTCTTCTCCCACAGAGAAATCATAGAAAACCTTCATCACTGCAGCCCTGATTCAGGAATTAATCATTGCTGAAGGGCTGAGTGTGCCTACGTCTGCCCCCAGCCTGGGATACAGCGGGGAAAACCCAGAAGCTTCCTCCTCTGTGGAACACACAACGTGTGATAGGAGACAGAGTATCCTAGTCATAATGACAAGTGGCAGAAGGAAGGGCTGTGACGGAAGAGAAAGCCCAGAAAGGGAAGAGAATGTGGGGGAGGGGGAGTTGCTGACACCTGGCATGGAGTAGTCAGAGGGGAAGGTGACCTTGAGCTGAGACATCAAGGAAGCCAGGGAGAGAGCAGTGCAGGCCCCCTGGTAGGAGTTTCCAGACAGAGGGAATGGCATGTGCAAAGGCCCTGAGGTGGGACTGAGCTCTGGGGTCAGAGGAACCTGGAGAAGACTGATGCGGCTGAAGTGGAGGAGGCTGGGGCCCGAGGCTGGCATGCCTGGCGGAGCCCACAGGGAGCAGGGAAGAACTCTGGGTCACTCTGACACAGGAACCCGGACCACACAGCATGCTGGGGGCTTCGAGATCACGTCTGTCAGGGGCCCAGGACAGAGCCGGCACACACAGGAATGGCGATAAGGATAATGGCAAGGACCCTAACAGTGCCTCTGATGACAAGGGACAGTGACCGTTGGTCACACGAGGCTTGGACCCCATGCAGTGGAAGGTGCTGAGAATCCTTCCCGGCAGGCACACCCCAGGTCCCTGGCCTAGGGGAGCGGGACACAAGACCCTGCACCTGGACCATTTCCAACACAGCCCACGGAGGGCCCCCCCCCCAGGCCCCTAAAGTGACAGCGGAAAGACACGCAGAGCACATTCTGCACCTGCTCTCAGCCCCCCAGCCTGTCGGGGCTCAGGCCTTGGGGCTGCCTCTCTTTCCCACAGCCCCTGCCCTGGCCTAGGGGTGATCTTCCCGCAGCCTCCCCGAGTGGAAACCGGAAACCAGGCCCCCATGCAGCCCATGGGCTCCGGAGGCCCCGGCCCTCGCATGCCGCGCCCCCTCCCCCGCACCCCATCATTAGGAACACAGCAGGCTGCACTTAGCACAGGTGGGCAAGGGGGCGGGGCCTGCACGCCAGGTACCTCAGGGGTCACGGTGGATGTTTCCCTCTGCCTTTAGTGGGACTTCCGGACTGACTTGCGCACAAGGACATAGGAGCGTGCGTGTGTGTGAGGACAACCCCAGGTGGGGGTAGGAGAGGCCAGCTCTAGATGCGGGTCTGGGTAATGTGGTTTTTATTTAAAGCAACGCAAAACTCCAAATCAGACCATTTTCTCCTCTAGCCGATCAGGCAAGCACCTGTCCCTGCCTCACCCCTCCATGCAGCCTTTCCGGGTTCTGGGTCCTGTTCCTCTTCCTGGGCCCCTGGGGCCTCCCTGGAGCCACCGATGTGCCCAAGGGCTCACTGCTCTTGGAAGTGGATGAAGAATGTCCAGATTCCCTTTGGGTGGATTGGTGCCTTGCAGGGGTGTCGGGTGCGAGCTGGAGCCTCCTGGGGGAGCAGAGGTGGTCTGTCCTTGGAGCCCCCTGTTTCTACCCGGCAGCCCCTCACGACCCCCCTACCTGACTACACATTGTTGTGGCCCCTTGATGAAGGCCTTTGGCTGCCCCCTTCCTGCTCGGACTTACTCTGCCATGGGCCCCTTGCATTTCCACCGTCCCATGAGGGCAACACATAGGTGGTCCTGGCCATGCATGGCCTCATTCTTCATAGGGTGAAGCCCTCAGTGCCTAGAGCTTTCTCACGGAGCCCATCTGGTGGGTCTGCTCTCGATATTCCTGGGTTCCACTAAATTTGACCTCGGGAAGGAAGCCTATTCATCCCTTCATCCACTCATCTATCCATTCATCCATCCAACTATCCATCCATCCATTCATTCTTCCTTTATCCATCCATCCATCCAGACACCACCCATCTATCCATCTACCCATCTATCCATTCATCCATCCACCCAACTATCCATTTTATCCATCATCCAACCATCTAACATACATATGTCCATCGTCCTTCCACTCATCCATCCATCCATCATCCATCTATTCATCCATCCATCCATCAACCATCTATCCACCAAATCATCCATCCATCCATCATCCATCCAACCATCCATCTATCATCCATCCACCCAATCATCCATCCATCCATCCATCATCCATCTATCCATCCCCAAATGATTAAGTGTCCAGATATGTAGTGGGCACTATGTTGTGTGCTGTGGACAGAGGAGATGCACAGGCCAGAGGAAGGAGTGGGGAGAAGAGATCAGAGGAGTCACCTGACCGAGCCATGGACTTAGCAGAAGGTCGAGCAGGAGCTGGCCAGAGTGAAGGGGACAGGGCAATCCAGGCAAAGGGAACAAGATGAGAAAGACTGGGAAGCATGAAGCTGCCTGCCTGTGGTTCCCGGGAGCTGATGATGGTGTGTGCAGTGTGAGCACAGCATGGCAGGCGTCAGACTCCCCCAGGTTATGCCTGCTAGTTCAGGACTCACCAAGGACAGAGGCAGGGGGTTGTCTGCAGACACAGCCCCCACCCCACATTGACTTGTGTAATGTGACATCTTATTTATGTCTATGTTGCTTAAGTCCCTGGCTATCATTTCTTCCTCTTCTTTCTTTGGGGGTGAATTCCCTCATTTTGTCATTTTGGAGGAAGAAAAAATTAATAAAATAAAAAATAAAAACTAGGGCACTTGGGTGGCTCAGTTGGTTAAGCATCCAACTTAGGCTCACGTCATGATCTTGAGGTTCATGGGTTCGAGCCCAGCATCAGGCTCTGTGCTGACAGCTCAGAGCCTGGAGCCTGCTTTGGATTCTGTGTCTCCCTCTCTGTCTGCCCTTCCCCTGCTCATGCTCTCTCTCTCTCTCTCTCTCTCTCTCTCTCTCTCTCATAAATAAACAGTAAAAATGTTTTAAAATAAAAATTGAAAAATGAAAAATGAAACAAAAATTCAAACAAAGAAAGGTAGATCCTCGGAGTCTTTTGGTCTTCTTGTTGAAATAAGGTTGACAGAATAGAGAAAAAAGGGAAAGGAAAGAAAAAAAGGAAAGAAAAAACTACAAAATTATATAGTAATATAGAACAAAATAAAATAAAGAAAATGAAAATAAAAGATTTCAAAATATAGAAAATATAGTAAAAATATTTTTCTCCTTCTGTATCCAAGAAAGAGAAAGAAAACGAAGAAAGGAAAAAACAATTTAAGCAAAAACAGAAGCAAAGAACATGAGCAAATAAAGGAACGAGCAAACAGAATGAAAACCGAATGAAGTTACATCCAGTTTCCCCGAGAAACTGAACCTATGAAGCCTCTACAGTCCGTACACTAGGCAGGTGGCGTGACCGATGCTCGTCTTCTAGGGGATGTGCTTGGGGGGCCCAGTTGGGCGGGGCTTGGTGTCATGGCTCTGTTCTCCACTAGGTGGCGCTGTGTAGGCCCCCCCCCCCTCCCCCGGGATGGATCAGTGTGGGCACATGCATGTGTGCGGCAGAGTGGATATGGCTTCTCCCAGCTCCCCAGTCTGGTGCGGGAGCTTCATGCTCTCACTGACCTGCGATCAAGCACCCCTCCTTTGTCTCAGGCCTCCATCCACTCCCCGCCTCTACCCTGTCCGTGTCCAACCTGTCCACCTCCCTCCAGAGTTTTATCTCAGATGGGGTTGTGTTTCAAAACCCCAACTTCAGAGACCCCACCGCTTGGACCCATGTTGACTCTCTCGAGGGAGGGTCTTGCTGAGCATCGCCTGGGCTCTGGCTTGCCCCCAGAAAACGTTCGTGTGATTGCACAGCGGCCGAGTTTCAGAGATTACGGCAAATCTCAACACGCAGCAGGCCCCAATAATCTATCTCCTGGGTCAGGGAAGGGGTGGGTGAGCTGCAAACACCAGTGTGACGTTAGGCCCAAGGAGCGGTGACAACCTCCATCCTCCCTGACACGGCATTTACATTTGGGTATTTACCCTTAAGTAAATCATAAAAGAAGGAAAAATAAGCCTGTATGCTTAAAGATACTCACTGCACAATTATAACCTAGAATCAGTGCAAACCACAACCACAGGGACGTGGTTTTCAGGTATGTTTCTTTGCTTCTGTTGGTTTGTGTGAACATGTTCCTTTCATCACTTAGAGACCACAGGAGAAAGCATGTGGCTGGCCAGTGGTGTTTATTATCAGAGAGAGACTCTCGCTCACACTTCCCCCTTGTCTGCCTATGAGAGCACACATGGGAACATCTGTTGCAAATAAATGCATGTCATTTAGGAGACCGTTGGGCGGCAAGTAGCGGAAAAGTTGGCTAGACGGACTGCTGAGAGCTGGAGCCTAAGGAGAGAGGGTGGTAAAGTATCTTGAGCCCAAAATGGTAAAGTCCGCATTCAGAGGTGGTCATGTGGCTCCGTCACATCATTGCATGCCAGGCTCCTGCTCTCTTCCGGGACTTCCATGCTTGGCCCTGGACCAAAGCCCTTCCACTTGAGAGTGGTTCTTTGTCTCAGTAAACCAAAAGGGTGGTCGGGTGGGAGAAACACGGGGCTTCCTTCTCCCCCTCCGCAGGGGCGTGGAGGTTCCCTTCCGAGCCCGATCCCTCCAGCCATGTGTGCAAGACGGGAATGTGGAGATGAGACTCCATGGAAGTCATAGGCTGCTGTTTCCGGAGGTTTTGGTGGGCAGTTTCCCGCTCACGGCAGCTGACAGTCAGAGAGAAGGGGCCGCACCACCTTTCTGGTGGCCAGCCTGCCGCAAACAGTGAAACTGGACACTTCCTCCAACGCGGCAGCATTTCTGGGCCCCCTGGGAGGGGCCTTGGGGGCCCAGGCGCCATTCTGTGGCATCATTGTTGCAAAAGCCTGCATCCCCGCAGGAAGAATTAGGTCTTTGGGAAAGGACAAGAGGCTCCTCTGGTGCTGAGCTACGGGGGAACGTTGGGGGCAGAGATGGGTCCTTCCTGTTTGGTCGAAAACAGGGTCTGAATTGTCCCCTGCAGGTTCAAAGTCCTGAAGACCGTGCCTCCTTGAGGCCGCACACCCCTGGGAGGCAGTCACTGCCGACCCAGAAGTGACTTTCACATGGGCAGGGATGATGTCTGTGTGACCGTATGGCCCTCCGTTCCCCACTTTCCCCAGTAAGAAGCTTGACTGCACCGTGTGAGCTCTGCCAAACCCTGCCGCTATTCCATCGGGTAGATATTTGCTAAGGAAGAAATATGCCCTTGTCTGTGTTGAGAATTCTGCAGAGTCTTTTTGTATTCAAGTCAGGCTCATCAGTGAAGCCTCCATGAGTTAGGTCCCATTCAGGAGGGTGGGCCCTCCCATCTCAACAGACAAAGAGAGGGAGTTAACTACAAACATTTTCTAGAACAAGTGTTGCATGAAACGCCACCGCCTTTAACTTAGTCTAGCCTGGAGTTCAACAATCCTTGAGATTATCGCCTAATTGTCTCCACATGAAGGAAAGCTCTCTGTCTTTGCAAACAGCCTTGGAGAGAAAAGGATAACTTTATGCGAGATGCAGAACAGAGTGCGGGTTTGACTTCGGCTGGGGGGCTCTGGCTATACGAACACACCCTAGGCTTCCCTGCAATGGTTTAGCTCAATGTCACAGCACTGCTGCTCTTTCCCTTGCCCTTGCTGGCTCCCTGAGCCACCCCCCCACTAGCATCAGGGTCCTCGGTGATCCCTTTTCCAGCCAAGGATGAAGGACAGGTGACAGGATGATGCTTTGGTGTTTCCTGGGCACAGACGTCATCCTTCCTTTATTCACTGTCTGGGACTGCTGGACCGGCCGTATACATGCATATAATATGTAACATATATAACAGTGCACGACACACATATCTCCATGGATCTCTATAGAAAACCCTTATGGACAGCGTAGAAAAGTAATGAAACGAATTTCTGTGCATTCGCCCACCCCCAGGTTAAGAGATAGAATACTCTAGGACATCACAAGCGCCCCATGACCCTCCCCTTGAAGCAGGATTTCATCAGTTTCTCATCCACCCCACCTTCTACGGTAACCACAACACTGAATTCTATATCAGGCTCCATGGCTCTCTTTATTGTCAGTGTTTCCAAGGAATGCATTGCTTTGCTATGCCTGTCTTTGCAGTTTAAATGAAATGGAGCAGGTCTTGCTGTTGGCCACCTGACACACTATTTTTGAAAACTTTTCTGTGACGCTGCGTACCCCTGAAGGTCACTCGTTTTCCCTGCCCCGTGGCGTTTCGTCTTGTAAATATAACCACACTTCCCTTAGCTGTTTCATTGTTGATGGGTATTCGGGAGGGTCCCAATTTGGGGAAGGTTAGGACCTGTCTCCTGGTGCACATGCTGAGAACTTCATATGCTCAGGGACAGACTCCCTGGCCCATAGAGAATGGGAGCGTTCAGCTTTTTTAGGTAGCTCCAAACTGCTGCTCAAAGTGGTGCACCAGCTCCGGAAAGCAAGAAACTGCAGTCGTTCACACCAGGTTCCCCACGGGGAGGACAGGGCAGAGAGGAGCTGTCTGCTTCGCTTCCGTGGAGCCTGGGGCAGGTTGCCATGGCGCCTGGCGATGAGGATCCAGAGTTGTCCTCCTGGGAAGTTGTGGGACCTTGGGATGATCTGAGCCCAAGGGGCTAGTTGTCAATGGGGATCTACCGTCTCTACCGCAAGCCGTTGTGGGGTTAAATGCAAACAGTCACAGATGGCAAGCACAGCGCCTGGCCCATCGACTGCCCAAAACCCCAGCTCTAATTATTTCTTTTCCCCATGGATTCTTCCTCGCTCATCTCCTCTCCCTTTTGCCTCCCTTTCACTACCTCTATTTCCATGTGTGTGTTGGGGCATATTTCCATACATGTAGTGTCCCAACTTCTCCCTGAAGAGCATGCCTCTTGATAGCCATCCAGTTATAGCACCCTATACTCAGGCCATCATTTTTTTAAAGATCTTCTTTTTAAGTAATCTCTACACACCACCTGGGTCTTGAACCTACAACCCCAAGATCAAGAGGTTCATGTTCCAATGACTGAGCCATCCAGGCACCCTCAGGTCAACATGTATTAATCCCACTTCCTATTGTTGGACGTGTAGTCTCGTTCCAGTTGTTCTTAGTTATAAATAACATGCAATCACTTCATATTTGAAATGTATTTGTGACACAAACAACATCTTTAAAGAATCTTAAAAATCTCAAGTTCTGTATTTGGACACCAGTGTCAGTCATGGACCATAGTCCCCAATGGCCATCACTGGCTTTGAGCCTTAGGCATTACTGACTTTACAGTTAAACTCCCCCCCACCCCCTTCCCCTAGTTCTTTTTTTCCCCCCATCATGCTCTCCTAGGCAATGGGAGTGTGTTTGTGTGATTTCTTCGTGTACATCCAAGGATGCCTCTGAATTCTAGAGCAACACCTACCTTTCAGGCACAGATGAGGTCATTCCAAATTTCGTTTTTGTAAGCCTGTCTGTATTCTGTGTTGTTAACTCATGATCAGGAAACATCTCCTCATTCTGCCACTGGAGGTGGGTGTTACCCCGCCTTTGTGGGCTGGGCTGAAGTTCCAAGGAGTATGGCCATTAAGCACATGCTATGTAAACTGTAAAGCATGGTGTGGGAGGAGGCGGTGTGGAGAGCAGGGGGAAGCCAGTGGATATGACTGCCACTCAGGGCATAGTGCCACCAGAGGGTACCTGTACAGGACCCAATTAAGGCCCCCACATCCACTTCCTTGCTGGTTCCAGTAGGAGCTGTCCCTGCCTGCTCCCCTCGGTCCGCACCAGGTTGGGGGGTGCACTCATGTACCACACGGTGCAGCTGATGCATGACCCTTGGCCTTCCCGTGCTGGCTTCCTCCACAGCAGACAGGAGGTGGAGGGGGGTTCAGGCAGCCACACCGTCTTCTCTCTCCACTCCCCCCAGACACTGCCTAGCTGGTGTCTGGACTGTACTCCCGGGTTTGTGCTTCACCTTCCGGCTAAGGGCCTGCAGCTGCATTGGCTCATTTCCCAATCTGTAAAATGGGAATCATCCCTGCCTCCCAGGATTGCTTCGAGGATTCCATGAGGCCAGGGAATGACAAACACCATCTGGTGTCATCATTTAACGAAGTCCGCTTTGCAGCCCCGTGGCACCAGCCCTACCTCTTCTGAGGCATCATGCTTCTACGGCTCCTGCAAGCACGGGAGATAGTTGCCACTTTGGGGGGTTCCCAGCATCTAAACCCTCTTTATCTGGGAATCCTCTCCCTTATGAATCTGCGCTCACCTCCCACTATAGGATTGGAGTAGGAGATGCTAGAGACGGGTGTCCCAGGCCCCCTTGCAGCTAGGGGGCAGGCATGTGACTGGGGCTCCACCTATCCCATGCACCTGCCTTGTTGGGAAGCCAGTGAGGTGACAGACCAGGGACAGGGGTGGAGGTGCAATATGGGGGACAGAGGAGGGTCCCCAGCAGTGGAGGCTGTCATGGCAAACACTGTGGATTTAGTGGTCCCTCCCCTCGGAGATGCATCCCTCAGAGACGCAGAGGTCTTGAACCACAGTTCCAGAGAGTAAGCGTGTTTTCCAAGGAACGGCATGGTGGCAGCAGCCTCTCAGGGACCCATAATGCACTTAGTCTGTGGGTCAGAATTTCAGGACCAGGGACAGCACTCCGTGAGACCATGGCGCCCTCTGGTGGCCCGCATGAGAAGGAGCAGGACAAGACAAGAGCTCTTCCAGCAGATCAGCCGCGCTCAGAAAAGCGGGAGGGGGGGGGCAAGGAGGGAAGAAGGAGAAAGGAAGGAAGGCGTAAGGAGAGACAGGAGGACGTGAGTGGCAAAGGTCCCAACCATAGGCAGGAACAGTCACTACAAATGTTCCCAACGGCTCACTTCACCTGAGAACATGAGTGGGGGAGGAGAGGGCCCAGATTTTGGTTTATGAAAATATTGACTCACACTCAACCCTGGAATCACTCAGATTCCACAAGTGTCAAGATTCTGCTGCATTGGCCCCGTCCCTCCCTTTTCCCTCGGGCTCATTTTCAATTTAAATGATGACCACCCCTCTTCACGCCAGCTTGCTTATTCCTTGCACCGGCAGAGCCATCACGTGCCTGAGAACATGAGGGTAACTCCTTACCCAGCAGGGTCCCTGATCTAATTTTCCTGGCCCTCTGAAGCCCTCCCCCTGTCATCTCCTAGTCATTCCTTGCCCCTGACGCCACCCTGTGCGTTTACGTGTGTGTCTGTCCGTTCTGCCACCCGCAAGGTGCTCAGTGGTGTGGGACGAATGTATGGAACTCCAGCTCCTCCCAGTGGTCACACGGCTCGGCTCCACTTGATCCCCAAAGGCCACCCTCCACGGAGCAGGGAGATGGATCTGCACCACCCCCACCTCCCTCCAGCCTCATCCCTGCCCCCGCTGCTCGGTCTCTGCTCCAGCCACACTTGGCCTCCTTCTTCACCATTCCAGAACACGCCGAGGGCATTTCATTCCCAGGCTCTACACTGGCTGAGCCTTCTGCCTGGGACTCCCTTCCTTGCATCTTTCTTATGATCGACGTCCCACCTCCTCCGAGAGGACTTCGATGACCACCCTCCATCTGGAGCTGCCGGTCCCCGGATCCTCCTCCTCATTTCATCCATACGTGTCACCACTGGAACCCCTCTAGTTGGTCGACTTGCTTACCACCTCTCTCAAGAGCAGGCGCCTTGTCTGCCTTGCTCACGGCAACTTCCCCAGGGCTGCAACCCTGCCTGGCATGCAGGGGGAGCCCTCTTCAGCGAAGGCGTGAATGAATGGACGGATGAGAAAGTGCAGGACGACCACAAACGCTTACCCATTCCGGTCCTTCCTGCGCTGGCCCCCAAACCTGCTTCCCGCCAATCTCGTCAGCAGGAAGAACAAGTGACCCCCGAGACACATCTCAGGGAGCACGTGGCGGTGAAGAGCGAACTCTGGGTCCAGGTTTACACGACCGAATGCCCTGCTCTTCACGGCCATGGGAGGCTGCGCCGGTGCTGACCCCGTCTGTCAAATGGGGTAGTCATGGCACCTGCCTCAGAGGACTATGGAAAGGACGAGCAGGAGCTAGCGCATGAAGCATGCCTAGAAGCATGCAGGATGGACCAGGGCTGTAGCAAGTCCTGTGTAATTGAATTTGTGTGTATCTCAAGCGGATGTGCCGGCCACCACTGCACCCAGGAGACCAGGGACCCAGCCTCCCACTCAACACATGCCATCTGGGAAAAACCCTCAGCTATGTCATCTGCAAGATGAGACTGATGATACCTGTGTCCTTCCCGCGGTGTGGATGGACCACCAGGGTTGGAGGCAAGGGCCCTGGGCTCAGGGGCTGGCTCGGCCCCCTGCTGGTCACCTAACCTTCCTCTCTGGTCTCCATCCTCATCTCGAACAGGAGAGCAGAGGCGGTTCGCTGCACCGTCCGGTAATTGGCTAACGTTCTCGCTTTAAGGGATGACCTACCTTCCCAGCACCCGATCGGCCACAGAGCAGGTGCTTGGTGAGGGGAGGCCGTGACTAAAGCCGCCCTCTGAGCCTTGGATCACTGAGCTGTAACACGCTCATTTCACAAGACATAGTTCCAGGGGGGATTGAAGTTCCCGGTCTATATGAAGCTGGCACCCAACTTCCCTTTGGTAATGGGGATCAGCCGCCCGCCCTGCGGTGCCCCATCCCGACCAGGCAGTCCAGCAGCTGGGACACAGACGTGCGTACAGGGAAGATGCCAGGAGGGCATCTAGAAGCCGCAGTGCACCGACGATCACCAGCAAAACCCCAGACGTGGGAAGAGGCCCAGGACAGACTCTGCTCACGGCCTCCAAAGGAACCAAGCCCTCTGACACCTTGGGCTTGGGCTTCCGGCCCCAGGACAGTGAGACAAGCGTTCCCCGTTGTGTAAGCTGCCAACTGCGGACCTTGGTCGAGGCAGCCCTGGAAAGCTGCTACCACGACCGACCAGATGGATGTCTCGGATCGCCCTGGGTAACTGCTCACAGCACCCGTTCCCAGCCCACACGGCACCCCCATGTGTCTGATCGGAACCGAACACCCCAGCCCCTAGGGACAGGAGGGACCACTCCTAACCCCACCCTGGTTCTCCAATCCAGGCATGTCGCTGGAGGTGATGGCACAGCACAGTCACCCCCGCCTTGTGGCTCACGTTCTTGCTGTAGGACAGCACCCGCTTTTAGGGTGTGGCCTTGAACCCGGACCAGCCTGAAAGGCCATCTGCTCCTTACTTGCCGTTTGACCTCAGGCTGGTCACTTAACCTCTCTGTGCCTCAGTAAAATACAGCAGCAAGAGCACTTCTCTCATAGCATGCCATGGGGGTGAGAGCAGTTAACGCGGGGAAAGCCCTTGGGAGCGTGCTCCCTTCCCCGTGCTCCCCGGTGTCAGCAGCTCGTGTCAGACACTTTCTGCCCCATCACCAGCAAGTACCCGCTGGGAGGGAGTGGGGTTGGGGCACCAGCAGCTTCAGGCGTGTGCGGCCAGTGTGGTTACCCGGGACCCTGTGCTCAGAGGAGCCCGTGCTTGGGGTTTCCTGCTCTGTGGTCACAGGCTTGAAGTTCCTCGTGGTTTCCTCATTGACTTTGTTTTGCAAGTGAATCCAATGGAGCAACTGATCGTGTGGGGAGGGGCCGGGGGGGGGGGCTCAGCTTGTGTGTAGTCCCAGCACCCGTCCTCCGCAGCCTGCTCCCCTGACCCGGGCACCGGAACCCCACCCTTCCTGCTCCCCTTTGTCCTTTGTCCTGGTGTCCCTGACAGGGCCCAGAATGTGGGGTGGCAGCTGGGGGAGGGGGGCTGGAGGCATGGGCCCGGAGACTGCCGGGGTGGGGCTGGCTCAGCCCAGCCGCCCTCAGCAGGCTGCACCCCAGCAGGCACCCAGCTCTCTCAGCTGGGAGGCTGCGGCAGCCTGTGTGGGGCCCGTCCACTGTGCGCTGGGCCAGCGGGCCCAGGGGAAAGGGCGAGTGACAGAGTCCAGCTCCAGCAGGTCCAGGGCTCCCCGAAGGATGGACGGTGTCGGCGAAAGGGAGCGAGAGAGCCTCGGCATCTTTCTGATCGCCAGGCAGGCATCTCTGCTCTGTCTGCTTTGGTATCTTTTTTTATTGGTCAAGCAGTAACATGACATCAGAAAATAGAAATTGTTTACAGTGACCAATTCTTAGTGATGAGATGCTTTAATCGTCGAAAGTGTACAGAAACAGGTTTTACAGAAGTATTTCTGTAGAGCCACCCCCTTCATTCTTGGCGTCAGTCCCCCAGACTAAGAAAGTAACAAACCTATCTTATTTTGTACAGGTTGGTTTTTTGCTAATAATGATGACTTTGTTTTTTAATTAACAAGTTACAACCAAGTCCTGCAATGTACTTACAGTGAAGTCGAGTAAATTTTATAACCAAGAATATAACAGGATGTTTTTAGTAGAAAACGGATGACATACACATTATTTAAGTTAGTAAAGCTAAGATTAAAACATAGGTTAAGTTGTACATAGATAGGCTAGGAGTTATTGTGTTTGGCTCATTAACTACCAGAGAAAGAATGTTTGTTAACAAGTCGCTTGAGAAAGCCCTGTCTTTGATGCAAGCACAGTGGGGGCCCGATGTGTGTTGGCCTTGGACCTGGGTTTCCCATATTCTTATCCATCCTCATAACTGAAGTCAGTACAAGGGAGGATCTTTGTAGAATGTAGACCTTGGGAAGGGATCATGTTCTGACCTTGTCTTCTATTTCCAATCTCCAATTTAGGCTCCTTTTCTCCGGGCCAGACTTAAATGCATTTCTTGTGTTTTTAACCCCTTCGAGTCTATGTCTTGGGTCCGCAAGGCTCATTAGAAGAGCCTTTTGGCAAACATCTATAGTGTTTTGATCTAAAATCTCTTATGCAGGGACAGGAAAATGTTTTCTCTTATGGGGTAACTGTGGTGGGGAATATCGGTCTGATCTGGAACGCTGTGAGGCCTAATTAATGACAACAGGCTTATTTTCAACATGAGCAGTAGTAGTAGTAGAAGGAGACACCAGTTTCGCCTCTCATGGCAGGAGCTGTGCAAACGTCTGCCATTTCCTCGCTGTGACTGTCATCCAGCAAGGCCGATGCGGCTCCCAGCAGGCGAGGGCTGGCGACTTCCCCAGTCCGGCCCGTACACGTCAACCCCGGGCTGGCAGGAGGGGCACAGAGGCCCGGAGGAGCCAGGGAGAGTCCACACTCAGGTGCCAGGCTCCCTGTGGCCCACACGACACTAACTAGCAAATAGAATAGCAGGACTGGGGCGCCTGGGTGGCTCCATTATGAGTCTGACTCTTGATTTCAACTCAGGGTCATGATCTCAGGGTTTGTGAGTTTAAGCCCCATATCGGGCTCCGTGCTGATGGTACCGAACCTGCTTGGGATTCTCTCTCTCCCTCTCTCTCTACCCCTCCCCCACCCACTCGTTCTCTCTCTCAATCTCAAAACAAATAAATAACTTGCAAGGAAGGAAGGAAGGAGGGAAGGAATGGAGGAAGGAAGAAAAAGAAATATCAGGAAAGGTTGAAGTGAGGCCACAGAAGAAAAGAAAAAGCTTTCTATTGGCTGCTTTGAACCGCTTTCTGCCTACTGTTTGGACACGGGCTCTGCGTTTTACACTGGGCACCACGGACTATGTGGCTGGTCCTGCATTGGAAGAAAGCAGGACAGGCCTTGGATCTTCTCCTCCAACCTTTCCCGTATTGTGTGGCCTCTTCCCAACATGGGTGTGTTCGGTATCTGTCACCCGCACACGCACGTGACACACACACTTGGGTTCGCCCAGGGTCTAACTCCCGGGGCGATGACCTTGCATGACTCCTGGCCTGCAGGGAGCAGGACGAGGGGGCTGAGAGGGAGCAGGACAAGGCTCTCACGCTAGTCAGCCCGGCCATTTTCGGGAGAGCAGAGAAGACCCTGGGCCAGTCATCCGTTCGTTCACGCACTCACATGAACGTCCTGCACGCGACTAAGGGTGCTCCGTCCACATTCCACAGCAAACAGTTACAATCATCATCATCCCTCCTCCTCTCTTCCTCCTCCCCTCCCTCCTCCTCCTCCCATTCCTCTACTCCATCCTCCTCCACCACCTTCCTTTTCTCCCCCCTTCCCCTCCACTTCCTCTTCCCTCCCATCCCCACCCCATCTCTCCCCTCCTCCTCCTTCCCTCCCTCCTCCTCTTCCCATTCTTCTTCTCCCTCCTCCTCCTCCACCCTCCCTCCTTTTCTCTCCTCCCCCCTCCACTTCCTCTTCCCTCCCACGGCCTACTCATCTCTCCCCTGCTCCTCTCTTCCTCCTCCTGCTAACCTTTGTCCCCCTCCTTCCCAGTGCCCCTCCTTCCCAGTCCCCTTCCCAGTCCCCCTCCTTCCTAGTCCTTCACTCCTGTGGCCTCAGGGAGGCAGCCCAGGAGCATGGCCTGGCGCCAGAAAAAGGAGGGGGGGTGCAGGTGCAGTGTGCGGGCACAGAGGGTGCGCAGGGTGGGGAGGAGGGGAGCGGGAGCAGATGGCCAGCACAGGTGGCAGGGCTCCCTCCCATGCTCCCCGCGGCTCCTCCCCCACTCCACGGCCACCTGCTGCCTCATCTGCCTTATTGTGACGCCCAAGTCATGGAGAAGACACAGAGGGTGGGGGACAGTAAGGGACTCAAAGAAAGCAGCCAAGGTGGGACTCAAGCTCTGACTTTTGACTCTGGCCTGAGATCCTTTTGTGTCCCGCCTTTCCCATACCTGGGCCCTGCCTGGGACAGGGGTCACGCTCTCCTACTTCTCAGGAGTCTGGACGAACTCAGGGGTGAGGCTGGGCCCAGAGAACTCAGTTCCAAGGAGGCTGGACAAAGGGTGATCCCAGCAGTGATCCTGGGGGAGTGGACTGGCCTTCTCCCAGGGTCGCAGCTGCCTCACCAGAAATGGGCACAAGAAATGACCCTGAGGACTCCAATGTTCCTAGATTCGGGGATGTCTGCCCCTCAAACTGGCCCCCGCTAAGGGGGGAAGTGGGTGTGGCCAGGGAGAGGGGCCACCCAGGGGCTGCAAGGAGAGAAGGGGGGGAGCAGAGGAATGGAAAGAGCCCTGCAGACACCCCACCTTGCCCTGGCTCTCCTTCCACACCCTGCCCCAGCTCTAAGTGGCATACTTTTTCAAGATTGCTTTGGCTATTTGAGGTCTTTTGTGGTTCCATACAAATTTTAGGATAGTTTATTCTAAGTTCGGCGAAAAATGCCATTGGCATTTTATAGGGATTACATGGAATGTGTCGATTTCTTTGGGTAGTATAGACATTTTAAGAATATTTGTTCTTCCCATCCATGAACATGGAATGTCTTTCCATTCCTTTGTGTCGTCTTCAATGTCTTTCACTGTTGTTTTACAGTTTTCAGAATGTAGGTCTTTTACTTCTTTGGTTAAGCTTATTCCTAGGTATTTTATTATTTTTGGTGTAATTGTAAGTGGGATTCTTTTCTTAATTTCTCTTTCTGCTGCTTCATTATTAGCTCATAGAAATGCAACAGACTTCTGAACATTGATTTTGTATCCTGCAACTTACTGAATTCATTTACCTGTCCTAGTAGTTTTGTGGGAGAATCTTCAGGGTTTTCCATGTGTAGTATCATGTCATCTGCAAATATAGTTCACTCATTTTGATTGCCCTTTCGCAGTGGTTCTCAAACTTGAGCATGCATCAGAATAACCTCGAAAACTTGTTAAAACACATATTGCTGGGCCAACCTTAGAGTTTCTGATTTATTTGGTCTGAGCTAGGACCTGATAATTTGTGTTTCTAACAGCTTCCCAAGTGATACTGGTATTACTGGTCCTGGGGCCACCCTTTGAGACCCACTGTACTCTCCATTTTTCCATCAATATAATGCTGGACTGTATAGGAAGAGTATGCTTAGTTTTGTAAGAAACCGCCAAACTGTCTTTCACAGCAACTGTGCACCATTTTGCATTCGCCCTAGCGATGAATGAGAGCTCCTGTTTTTCCACATCCTCACTAGCATTTGGTGTTGTCAGTTTTCTGGATTTGGGCCTTTTTAACAAGGGTATGGTGGGATCTCATTGTAGTTGGAGCCGTTTTTATTCATACAAAAAACTTATGAGCAAGCTGTCTCTGATATATTGAAGAAGCCCGAAAGTTGGAATTTTAAATTATTTTTTAACGTTTATTTTTATTTTTGAGAGAGAGACACACAGAGCGAGAGCAGGGGAGGGTTAGAGAGAGAGGGAGACACAGAATCAGAAGCAGGCTCCAGGCTCTGAGCTGTCAGCACAGAGCCCGACGCGGGGCTCGAACCCACGAACTCTGAGATCATGACCTGAGCTGAAGTCGGACGCTTACCTGCCTGAGCCACCCAGGTGCCCCAAAAGTTGAAATCTTAATAGAGCAACTGTAACTGCTTTTTTTAAACCCCCAGATCGTGTTTTGACAGGGCCAAAAATATGGAACCGACCAACAAGGTTAAGGGCGGCACAGACACCAAGTTTATTAGGGAGAGAAGGAAATGAAAGAAAGAGCCTCCTGTTATCAGGAGGGGCTCCTCGAGGAGGAGGACAATAAGGCCTCTGAGACGAAGGCTTATATCGGTTACAGTGGCCAGCCCTCGTGAGGGGGAGGAACGGGGCAGCTGCTGAGCCAGGACACCTTTTCGGACCTTTTGTTCCAGGGAGTGGGTATTTCAGAAGGCCCAGTACTTTCTGCTTCGCTGTTAACAAGTTGTTGTTATCCCTATCTACCCAAGGTCAGTCTGTCTCCATCTCACAACCAAAATATAAAGAACCTGAGAAAAGTCTAAACTGTAAGGACTTTACATGTGTATATGCTTGGTATTGACAAAACATTTTTTTTTTACATTTATTTACTTATTGAGAGATACAGTGAGACAGAGCCTGAGCGGGGAGGGTCAGAGAGAGAAGGAGACACAGAATCTGAAGCAGGCTCCAGGCTCTGAGCAAGCATTCAGCACAGAGGCAGACACGGGGCTCGAACCCACGAGCCATGCGATCACGACCTGAGCCGAAGTCAGACGCTTCACCAACTGAGCCACTCAGCTGCCCCTTGATAAGAAAAAAAAAAAAAAAAAAAAAAAAAAAAGCATTTTTATGACTGCTTTATCTCTTCATTCTTCACTCTGCCATAGTCCAAACTAGGATTTGTGCCCATTTAACCGACAGGAAGACAGAAGCCCAAGGCGAGGCCCTTGGGCAAGCTGGATTCCTGAGGTTTTTACTGCTGTTCTGTGACCGGGCCAACAGGCTAGGAAATCAACTGATCTTCGCTTAAAATTCTGTGTTTAGCAAATGTGAGAGCAAGCTTGCTGCTGTGTGCGAGCTCTGCCCAGGGCTTCAGGGACACAGAGCTGAACAAGAAGAAAGACCCCCCGCACACAGGGCCTTCAACCCATACGGTGTTTGGACTCCTCAACAAAACCCTCTGCATCCACCGCGCTTTGGGTCTGCTGGGAGCTCAGGATGACCCGGACTAGGCCTTGGCCCCTAGAGTGGGGGGAGAGGGGGCTCGGCCTGCTGAAAAGGCACCCAGATATTTAGATGTTTCTGAAGAACGAGAACCACACTTTAAGACAGCTGACAGCGGTCCGACTGCCCTACTAAAGAGGAGGGGGCTCCTACAGTTAGTCTGGGGATGTTCGTTTAGCGCAGGAAGATCGCGTTTATAACTTAGAAATACGGAACTCAGGGCTCCAGGAAGCTTCAAACAAGAGGGTGCACCGGAAGGGCTCACCCCAAACCCAGGGTGGCGGAAGGGCGCCGTACGGGGCGGGCGGGGGAGGGGAGGGGGAAGAGGAAATGAGGCGGAGCGTGAGGACGTGCGCGCGCGCGCGCGCAGCCGCGGCGGGGTGGTTGCTCCGCCTCCCCGTTGACGTGCGCGCGGCCGCACCTCGTTCGACGAGAGGCGTGGCCGTAAAGAGGCACCACCGTGTCGCGAAAGGGGCCGCAACGCTCAGGGCGCTGGTTGACGGCTGGGACTCCATTTTGTTCGCGGCTTCTCTGCTCGTAAGTCGCTCGTCTCCGTGGCTTGTGTGCGGCGAAAAGTTTTAAAAGGGTAAAAGTTTTAAGGCGTCTTCTGGAACGCTGCGGGTAAGCCTAGCGGGTCTCCATTTTCTCTCCGCAGCCGACGTCGATACCGCGGTTCCGGAGAGGCGGCGAGGATGCGGCCCTTGGACGTCGTCGAGCTGGCGGAGCCGGAGGAGGTGGAGGTGCTGGAGCCCGAGGAGGACTTCGAGCAGTTCCTGCTGCCCGTCATCCACGAGATGCGGGAGGACATCGCGGCGCTGACCCGGGAGCACGGCCGCGCGTACGTGCGGAACCGGAGCAAGCTGTGGGAGATGGACCATATGCTCGTCCAAATCAAGACGCAGGTGGAGGCCTCGGAGGAGAGCGCCCTGAACCATCTTCAGAATCCCGACGACGGGGTCGAGGGCGGAGGGACCAAACGGTGCGAGAAGGCGGAGGAGAAGGCCAAGGAGATCGCGAAGATGGCAGAGATGTTGGTGGAGCTGGTGCGGCGGATAGAGAGAAGCGAATCGTCGTGAAGGAGGCCGGGCGGTGAGGCCGGGCGGCGGGGAGGGGGCGGCCGAGGCGGGTCCAGGCCGCTGCC
>CM053567.1:187596696-187612807 GCA_028646485.1 Cryptoprocta ferox
GGAGGGAAGGAGGAACAGGGAGGGAGTGTGAGGAGAGGCGGGAGGGAAGGAGGAGGGGAGAAGGGGAGGAGAGGAGGCAGCTGAACCCTACAGAGCAGCCAGGAGGAGCTTAGTGGTGGAAGGTGGGGGGGGGAGGCAGAGGGGGGCTGGTCCTGGGTTTACAGGTCCCTGGGGAGCCCCCCTGGGGCGGATGCTGGCCCAGCGGCTCTGGGCAGACACAGCCCACCGGCTGGGTGAGGCCTCCTCCCATCTGTGCCCTGTCAGCCCCCCAACACCAGGCAACACGGCTGGGTGTGCTGGGAGGATGTGGCCCAGCAGACAGTGCAGCAGGGGCCTTTGTGGCCCGCAGCCTTGGAGGGGTGCAGCTGGGAGGGACCAGCAAACCCAGCCTCACAGATGGCCCTGGATTCCCCCACCCCACCCCCACGGCTCAGGTTCAGGTTTGTATCCCTGCTCTCCCACTGGGCCCCCTGCTGAGAAAGAATCCTGGTGGCAAGTGAACTCTGGATTTTAAGTACTGAGGTGGCCACCCCTGCTCCCTCAGCCCCTAGGGCAGCTGTCCGTAGCCTCCCCCTGCCCCCCCACCGGGCCCTGCGCCCCTGGGCGCCCACCTGCAGGAAGCCCGGAAGCTCCTTCTCCATGAGCACCTTCAGCTCCCCCTTGGTCAGGCTCTGCTTGTTGCCCTCGGCCCCCGCGTAGCGGGCGAAGACGTCAATAATCATGCCCATGGCCGTCTCCAGTTGGGTCATGATGCTGGATGCGGCCCCACCTTCCTGCTGGGAGCTGGCTCGGCTCAGGAGAATGTCCCGCCCGAGGCCTGTGGGCGCCTTATAAGGCCCAGCCTCATATTGACACAGAGGGTGGGCCAACCCTGCCCCTCCCCTCCCCACGTTGCTCAGTCCACGAAATGCACTGTCGACACTTCCTGAAACCTCGCCCAGCCCACAGTTACGGTGCAGCCACATTTCCCCGTGCTTCCCTGTGTCTTGGGGTCATTCATCACTGATTTGCTGACACTATGGTCAGAGGACAGTAAGCGGGTACCTGGTGGGCGTCTGTTGAGTCAGGAATGTGTGGACCGGTCCTGTGCAGTCATCTGTCCCCTGTGCACGTGCACTTGAGGTGGCCCTGCACGCGGGGGGCCAGCGTCAGGAAGGCTGCCTGAGGGACGGTGGGACGGGACGGAGCACGGTTTTGCTCCTGCAGTGCTCAGCAGAACTCCGGACAGGACCAGCCTACACCTCAGTCCCGCTCCCCGAACCCACAGCTGGACGAGGGAGGCAGGCAGAGATGCCGCCACTAGATGAAGGGCCCATCCCGCGGCTCCTCGGCACCCCTGTCTGCTCCTGCTCTCTCCTGCCACCGGGCTAGGGGCCCCCAGGGGCGCCGTGTGCTTTCGGGACCTGAAATGCTAAGCCTGTCTGTGTCCTGGTGGCCTGTGCGGAGGACTCACGGTCTTTCAGAACCTCAGGGCCAGCGGCAGCACGCAACAGAGTGGCACAGGGCCAACCCAGAACTCCATGAGCACACAGCTGCCTTTCCCTCAGTCCCCAGGGTGGCACATTGCGGGCCCTGCTGCTGGGAGGCATGTAGGGTCCGGCTGCCCAGCATCCAGATACTGGGAACCCCAGGGTGGCTGGGAGGCAAAGCCAGGTCCAAGCTCGCTCGGCAGGCTCAGCCCCGACCTGGCACTCTCCAGGAGGGGCAGCGGGTCCCAGGACAGTCCCTTGTCCTTTCCCAGGTCCCCTGCTGGAGAGGCTCCGCAGGTGATCCTTTGGGGGGCTGGGAGAGGCCAGCATGCTCCCTGCTGTCCCTAAGTCCCTCTTAGGGTGAGACTCCAGGTCCCTGTCTCCTGGGGTCTCACCGGCACGACAAAAGGGTGTCACAGGCCCCGTGGTGACACTTGTTGAAAGGGAAGGAAGAGTGTTCAGGGCTGTCACAACAGGGTTTGGGACTATTGCAATGAGAGGGGACTGGCTCAACTCCCAACACAGCAGAGCTGGCTGGGACACCCGTGACATCCAGCCGGCGGGGAGCGGAGGGCGGGCATCAGTGGGTGAGAAATTACTAAGAGGAGGCAGACAGGGTTGGGGGATTCCGATGGAAGGCAGGCCAAGGGCTCACCCTCCGGAGCGGGGTTGAACTTGGTCAGACGTCAAGGGTGGGGAGGTGACTTCCTGATTCCTGCTACAGCTGGGCTGGGCGGGTGGAACACAGGTGGGCCAAGGAGGAGGCAGGTGCAGAGGAGCCTGAAGGTGGGTCAAGGGGAGTCTGGCAGACCCCGGGGCGAAGACCCAGCACAGAACCGGCCCGGCTGGGGGCCAGAAGGGGCTGGCCAGCGCTGTCTAGGACAGGGCTTCCCCGGAGCCGGTGGGGACGGATAATTTAGTGAGGGGTGTATGGGTGTTTCCCAACGTTTCGTTTTCAGACTTGTTGCAAACGTCAAAACAGGGCCAAAGACCTCTCCTGATGGAGATCTTTGTAGGGATTAAAAAAACATTTTTTTTTAAGTTTATTTTTGAGAGAGAGAGAGAGAGAGAGAGAGAGAGAGGGAGAGACAGAGTGTGAGAGGGGGAGGGGCGGAGAGAGAGAAAGACACAGAATCCGAAGCAGGCTCCAGGCTCCGAGCTGTCAGCACAGAGCCCGACGCAGGGCTCGACCTCACGAACGATGAGATGGTGACCTGAGCTGAAGTCGGACGCTTAACTGACTGGGCCACCCAGGCGCCCCATCTTTGTAGGGATTTTTAAAAAAGTAGTTAGATGATCACCATCAGAGTGATCACAGATAGAAAAGAAGGCTGACCTGGAGCCGCTCAACGCCGGGCCTCCGACAGCAACTGCGCAGGAGGTAACACGGGCATCCGTAACTAACTTTCCAGACTAGGTCTCAACTCTTAAAATTGTAACAGAAACTGGGGTTACAAAGGAAAAGCACAGGAAGTGGTGTCCCTTGGGCCGAGTCCCCAAACTGGGCCTCCATATCTGATCTGGGTGTGGCTCCGGACTCCCCCAGAAATGCAACCTGACCAGAGGGTCAGAATTATCTGATCAGGCCAGTGAAGCAGTGGGCCACAGCCCCTTCCCCCCAAAACAGGGGCCCTGCAGGCGATTCCCTGCTTCCCTCCCTCCCCACCCAGGGAAAGTGTCCCTGTGCGATCCTATCTGTTGCTGATGACACCTCGCAGCACCCTATTTCCTGTGAAAACCTTCCATTTTGTACACTTCCCGGAGCTCCCCTCTGCTTGCTACCTGGGGTGCTGTCTGGTCCCTCAATCGCTTAACAAAGCCAACGGGCCCTTCAGGTGCCCTCCGCTGAATTTTAACACTGCGTTCGTCTGCAAAGCTCGTTTCTTCCCAAAAGCAGATGGTGAAGTACATCATGCAGAAAAACCTTTCTGTCCCTGACCGGGTCCTGGGTGACTTTTTGTCCCACCCTCCAGACCTGGGTGTCCCACGGTCGCTGGTGCCCCTGTACAGCATGGAGATCCTGTGACCCGCGTAACAGGAGTATCAGGGGTCACAGGGCCTGGGAGGGGTCAGGGGCTTGCGGGAAAGGCACGTGTGCAGTGGCGAGGCGTGGCCTGCCGTGGGAACAGCTCGGCCGGCTGGGGGGTCCTGGTCACTCCGAGAAGGACGTCTGTGCTCAGCAAACACGACCCACGGCCCCTCGCGTGTGGCCTGGGTTGGCACAGACCCATCACAGGCCCCAAGCCATGTTGGTGCAGCAGGTTCTTCTGAGTCACCCAGGCCCCTGCACGGGGCCGGTGGGGGGGCAGACCCTGATCTTCGGGGTTCCCGGCCAGAGAGAGGCCCGAGAGGGAGAGGGGGGAGAGCAGAGGGGCAAGGAGGCCCTGGGCCAGGGCAGCCCCTGGAGGGTGAAGGGGAGTCTGCAGCGGGGGGTGGGCGTGGAGAGCCAGACCGATGGGACAGGGGGTACGAGAGGCACAGGAAGGGAGGCACAGAGAATGCCGCTTTGGAGGTGGGAAGTTGGGGTGGGCTGAAGAGGAGAGCGGGGCGCAGAGCAGGAAAGGCCCCGCGGGCCGGCCTCACTGGGACCTGGTCCTCACGGCCCCGCCGGCACAGCAGAGCTCCTGGGGGACTTTAATGCCGGCTGCCGGGGCCCCGCCCCCCCAGAGCTGCAATGTCACCGGGCTGCGCTGCCCCCAAGCTTCCCAGGGGACCCTGCTGTGCGGCCAGATGGACACCAGATGATCTTGGAGGGTCTGCAGCTGGGAAGAGACACGGTCAGTCTTTCCTTTTAGGCTAACTCAGCCGCTGGGATGAGATTCAGATGAGGAGGGTGAGGCTGGAGGGAGGGAGGCCAGGGAGAAGGCTGCAGGGTCAGGAGCCCTCCAGCCACGCAAGTTCAAGGATCCTGTGGCCACTGCCCAAAGGGCATCTGGGAACCGGGGGAGGCCTCAACAGGGTGCAGAAAAGAGAAGGAAGAGGAGGGGGCCCCACCCTCTGACCCATGCTTTGCAGAAGGGGAAACTGAGGCTCTGAGCAAGGACATGGGTAAGGCCAGGCTCCTCTCCACTCTCACTGCACAAACCGGTTTTATCCTCGGTAATGTAGCAAATATTTGCTGAGGGAGGAGGCTGAGAAAGTTGAGGAAATGAGTTTCTCAGGAACGAGCTGAATGTCAGGGGTCAGGTATCACGTCGCTGTGAGGGCCTTGTCTACGCCCCGGGCACAGGATTCCCGGGAAGGCGGCGGTGAGCCCTGGGCCCCTGAGCAGCCACCTGCAAACCTTTCTCCAGTCTCCCCTGGTCTTCCTTCAGAAACCTGGAAGTGACATCTGGAGCAGCAGCAGCCACGTTGCCACCATGTGGATGCGGCCACGATGGATTCTTGTGGCCCATGGCCGGGAGCATTCCCAACTGGCTATTAGCTTCCTGGGGCTGCCATGACCCATGACCACAATCTAGGCGCTGAAAACACCGGAAACGGGTTCTCCCGCAGTTCTGCAAGTCCCAGTTCACTCTGTCAGCAGGGCTGGCTCCTTCCTGGGGCCTCGGCAGGAGACTGTTCCCTGCCTCTCTCTTCGCTTCCCGTGACTGCCGGAAATCCTTGGGATTCCTGGGCTCGCAGGCCACTCACCTCCAGTTTCTGCCTGTGTTAGATGCCGCCAGAGGGTCTCGACAGGGAGAAAAAAGCCCACCCTCGTCGCCATCTGTGAGGGCCCGCAGCCCCTGGCACAGGGGCTCAGGGCCTCCTGCAGAGCCGCACCTCAGGAAACCTCAGGAAACTCCGCGGAGTTTTCTTCTGCGAGTCAAGACTTTGGAGGTGACGTGGATTGGAAAAGCCATGACCCAGCAGGCTGGCTGGGACAAAGGGGCACAGGACACCTTTCCACGTATTCCAACCCAGGCCTGGCTGACTCTAACAGGTTTACGTCCTTCAAACATCTCTCCCACGGGCTCCCCGACATTAGCCTGAACTCTGCCCCCTGATCTTCATTTTAAGCAGAAGCACAAGGGATCCTGGGAAGAGTGACGGCAGGAATCTGGCTCCTGTCCGTGGGCTCAGGGCCGCCTCGGGGCAGGGCGTCCGCCTCGCGGCAGGGCGCCTGGGGCCGACCTGGCTTAGCCCCACCGGGCAGCTGACATGCTGGGTGACTGGTTCGTCTCTTCTCCCCTGTAGGATGACCTTCATCACCTGTAAGATGAGGGGTTCGGGTTGGCCCCGCTCCAGGACTCTGAACTCCCGAGTCCCACCTTTTCCAGGTGCTCATTATCCTTGGGGTGCACGGTGTGTGCTGGGCATTCTGGAACAACCAGGATCTTAAAAAATACGTCTATGCAGGTGGAGAAACTCACAGAAAATTTCAAGCTAAAGCAGGAGGCTTGCAGTGACCTGTGGTTTCCATCTCCTGGGCCCTTTCATCCGGTTCCTGCAAGACGGTCCTTCCCGCCGCGCCAGCCGGCCGTGGGACCCGGCGTCCTGACCTGTGTGAGTCAGGCTCGTCCCCTCCCCTAGGTGGGTCTTGTGTGAGCGCAGGGCAGGGGTGGCCTGAGAACGCAGAGGAAGAGGCGCTGAGAGGCTGTGGCCTCACTGGAGTCCTGTGATGCCTGAGGTCAGCTAGTCCCGCATTTCCAGGCTGCCGGTCCCCTGACCCACACTTCCTAGCCCCCCCCCCCCCCCCGGGCCGAGCGTCAAGCTCTGGGTCAAGTCCTGGGGCAGGGGGGCGGGGGAGCCGACGGCCGGGTTGACAGGGCTGGGCTTGAGTCAGACTCTGCCACGTGCTGGTCGGGGACCTCCGTGAGCCCAGTTTCTCCCTGGGGACGAGATGAAGTGTAACTGGAGGGCTGTGGTGGGGAGGGCCAGGCTGCCCGCTGACGGCTGCAATGGTTAACGTTAGGTGTCATCTTGGCTGGGCTGCGGGGCCCAGTGGTCCAACACTAGTCCAGGTAAAGAGATTGGTCCGTGGCCTTTGGGTGAGGCAGGGGACCCGCCATGTGGGTGGGCCTCCCCCCAACAGTTGACATCCTCACGAGAAAAGACCACGGTGTCCAGGAGAGCAGGGGGCAGGAAGGCATTCTACTCCAGACCCAAAACGGAAAGGCTGCCTGGTCCCAGCCTGCCTGCAGGAGGGGGGCTCAGGACAGACGCGACCCTGCTCTCAGTCTCCAGCCTCGGGCCCGCCTGCGGGTTTAGACTTGCCGAGGCCCCGCAGCTGTGGGAGCCCATTCGGCAAGTGCGTGCTCTGTTCCTACCTTGGAAACCCCATGGGCACACAGTCCTGCGAGAGCCGGGAGTCAAGTTCCCCCCGGCCGACACTGGACTTCTGTGCACTCTGGGGGTTTGAGTTCTCCCAGGCACTGGCGTGCTCCGGGTTCGGGTTAGCAAACACGCGGTGGGGGGGAACCCTCCGCTGGGTGCCGGCACCTGCCCTGGAGGAGGTGGTGTGGCCCCATCAGGAGGACCAACCGATCACCCCTGGTGCAGATGGCGGGGTCTGGGGGGGTAGTGGGAGACACACCAGTGCCAGGAGCACTCAGATCCTCACCCAGGAAGACACCAGGGCCCGGGACTAGAAAGGACTAGAAATTCTTTTTTTTTTTTTTTTTATTGTTTTAGTTTTGAGAGAGAGAGAGAGAGAGAGAGAGAGAGAGAGAGAGCAGAGGAGGAGCAGAGAGGGAGACACAGAATCTGAAGACAGGCTCCAGGCTCTGAGCCGGCAACACAGAGCCCAACGCGGGGCTCGAACCCACGAACCGTGAGATCATGACCTGAGCCGCAGCTGGACGCTCAACCGACTGAGCCACCCAGGCACCCCGCCCCGGGACTAGAAATTCTGTTCAAGGGCCCAGCTGACTGGAGAAGCTGCCTTGGATCTGGGGTCAAGGTGGGGCTTGCCCCTCCTCCCCCCGGAATCAAAGCTGGAGGTGCAGCCCCTACCCGCCCCCCCGCAGCCCTGCCAGCCAGAGGCCAGGCCGCCGTTGGCTCCCCAGATTTGTCGGCAGCCCCTGCTGTCCCGAGTGGGGGCTCCCCCTCACGTGAGGGCGGTGTGCAGGGCAGCACGGGGCAGGGGGCACCTCTGCCACCGCACCCCGTCCTCCCCCACGGCCGGGCTGGCACCAGCCTCATGATATGAAGACACGGTGAAGTCAGTGCCCATCCAAAGCCACTTCCCCTACAGGCCAGCGATTGTGACAGACACTTTGCTCCCGGGGGTCTGCAGACAGGGATCACTACAACCAGGACCCTCGTCCCCAGGCTTTCTTCCAAGACTCACAGGGCTAAGGTGACAAACAGCTTGAATGTTCTGAAAAACTGTGAACTAAAGTTTTACCTTTAGTGTTTAAATTGTTACTATTTTAAGGGCACCTGGGTGCCTCAGTTGATTACATGTCTGACTTTGGCTCAGGTCATGGTCTTGAAATTCGTGAGTTCAAGCCCCGCATCGTCCGTGCGGAGGCCGCTTCAGATCCTCTGTCCCCTCTCTGCCCCTCCCCCACTCTCTCCCTCAAAAATTGACATTAAGACATTTTTATTTTGTATTTATAATTTTAGTATTATTTTGCTTTTTAAATATAGGGAAGTATAAAAAAAAAAACTAATGGGCCCCACCTTCCCCAATGTTGACATTGTCAGGTGTGGAGAACCCAGCAAGACCAGAAGGCACACACCAGACCCAGACCGCTCGCCCTGCCCAGCCCCCTGCTCCGAGGGAAGTACTAACAGTTGCTTGTGATTCCTTCCAGAAGGGTGTCCGTGTGTGCCCCCGCCTCCAGGAATCCACACGCACGGCAGTCTGCGTCCTTCCTTTCAGCTTCCCGAGGCCACTGGCATCCTGTCGTCCACCCAGATCGGCTGCTTGCTTCCCCCCCTCCCGCCTGCCGGCAGGTGCTCAGCACACTGCATAGTTCTCCTGGCCCTTTTGGGGACAGCCTCCTTAGCCTCTACCTGTCCTTCCAGCCTCCCTCCAATGGCACAGCTCCCACAGCACTGCCCCACCAGGGGCTTGGGGGCCCCGCAAAGGCTGGGGTAGGGGGTCCAGCCCTCCTCTGAGTGTCCAGAGCCCAAACCAGGGCAGGGCTCCTTTCCTGGAGCCGTTGGTGGCGTCAGGACAGGGACGGAGGTAGGGGGCCAGGAGGCCACAGGCAGGTGTCAGAAGCCAGGGCCGAAGGGGTCACGGTCAAGGCGCGGGCCGGCAGCCCGTCAAATTGCGCCACCCCACGACAGGCTTGTGAAACTCCCCACACCTATGCGAGGAAAGCAGGCTCGTGTTTCCACAGTTAGACGTGTTTTCCCAGGTACACGGCTGGCGAGATTTAAACGAACTTTCCTCCTCCCCGCACTTCCCATTCTCCCCCCCTTGTGCTCCAGCAGCAAATAGCTTGGCTTCTTTCACACCCAAGGACACCACCTTGTGGTGTAGCTTAGGGAGACCGTCGCTGTGGGTTCTGTGTGGACCCCTCTATCTCCTACTGCCCCAGTGTTTACGGGGTGGGGGGTGCCGCAGTGGACGGCAGGCTTTTCCCGGGTCTAATCGTGCACTTCCCACCCCACCCCCGCCCCCGTAACCTGCCAGCAGGGGGCCGCCTGCATTATTGGGCTGAGACTGAGCAGCTGGGACCAAGACCTCATGGTCCCCCGCCAAGGGCTCCCGTTTTTGGGAAGGGACAGAATGGATCCAACACACTCTACGCGGATGTGGCCTGCGGCAAACTCGGCAATGACAATGACGGTGGGGCCTCCATGTTGGTTACGTGCCGACCTGGGTAACACTCCGGACAGGTTGTGGTCACTACCGGAGGCTGCTGAATGATGTGGAGGCCCCCGAACCGTTGGCAGAGGGCTGCTCGGGGTCTGGGGGAGTGGAGGGGTGGTGAGCTCACCGGCATCACCAGGGAAGCCACCGGAAAGCCACGACTCTGCCCTCTTGTGTGGGCTTTTCAGGTCACTGCCACAGGAAACCTGGGGCGGCGGGGGGAACTCTGGGTCATGGTTCATGAATCCATTACCGTCCAACACAGTCTGCTGGGTGCTGCAGAATCCCAGCACCAACCAAGCAGACTGCTCCCGGAGGGACAGGGACCCAAGAAGCCATGGGGGCAGGGCAGGGCGAACCGTGGGGCCACCTGCATGGGGAGAGGCTCAGCAGGGCTGCAGGCCCCCAGCACATGGAGTTCAGGTCTCTCAGGGGAAGCAGGAAAGTGCCACATAAGGGGCATGTGGACCGTGGTTGGAATCTTCCCAAAGGAAATGTTCTAGAAACGGAGCATCAGTGCTGCTACGTGTGCCTCTGGCAGCTGGCTTCAGAGAGAACTGAACATCGGGAGGCCACAGCAACTCAGCCGGAGGCCGGGACGGGGGTGGGACACAGGGGAGGACATGCCATGGAGCGCCGGTGGGCAGACTGGTGCCCAGGGCCGTGCTCAGCCCGCATCATCCTTCATGCTGCTCCAGGTGGGTCCCCCGACAGGTGCCTCTCTCCATGTCACCGATCATCAAAGAAACGGAGATTCCTTCAGGGTGCTCTGTGTTCTCTCTCCATTATCACTCCCTTTCAGATACCGTGGAGCGTTCCGGCCAGAGGCAACAGCCTGGCACAGGCCCTGGGGCCATCTCGTGATCGGCAAGGTCTGGTAAGTGGCCAGAGTGGTGAACAGCACCTAGGGGCGGGGGGGGGGCTGGGGGACTGCCGGGGGACTTCGGAAGTCCGCCCACCCTGCCCCCACCCTGACCTTTCCACAGTCAGTCTTGGGTCCTGACTGCAGAGCCCGAGTTCTCACTACACATCTGGCAAAACCGCATCCCGAGAATAAGGACCCACAGAGGCGCCTGGGGGTGTCAGCTGGTCAAGAGTCCTACTCTGGATTTCAGCTCAGGTCATGATCTCACGGTTCCTGAGTTCAAGCCCTGCATCGGGGTCTGGTGTGGAGTCCGCTTGGGATTCTCTTTCTCAAAAAACAAACAGACAAAAGACTAGCATATCCTAGTGTTTGGATCCTTGCGTATTTTAGGATGATAAAGATACCATAAACTTGAAATTCATGATGCATGTACATATTTTGAAGGTGATAATTAAAGGAATAGGAAGAGTATATGAGTTTTAAACCAATAAAGTGGAGAGAAAAGAATTTAAAAACTCTTCCTCCAGAGAAAGGCAAGAAAGGAAAGAGAAAAGTGGAACAGGTCAAAATAAGATGATAAACATAAATCTGCATATATTGCAATCACAATAAATGTATAAGGATGTCATTCGCAAGCCAAAAGATAGAGATTTTGACTTGGATTAAAAAAAAAAAATCCATAACATACAAAATCAAGACACACTTATGACATGTAAAGGCACAGAAAGACTGAAACTAAAATGATCAAAAACTACAAAGCAAATACAAAGCAAAAGCGAGCTGGGCAGCGTACTCCAGACCAAAACTAGTACTCGACACGGGGCGCCTGGGGGGCTCAGTTGGTTTAAGCATCTGACTTCGGCTCAGGTCATGATCTCACGGTTCATGAGTTCGAGCCCCGATCGGGTTCTGTGCTGACAGCTCAGAGCCTGGAGCTGCTTCGGTCTGTCTCCCTCTCTCTGCCCCTCCCCCACTTGCGCGTGCGCTCACTCACTCTCTCCCCCAAAAATAAATGTTAAAAAAAAAAAAACCAACCCCAAAAAACTAGTACTAGAGGATCGCCACAGGATCCAAGTTCCAACAGGAAGCCACAGGATCCAAGTTCCAACAGGAAGGGAGGGCATTTCTAAATGGTGCACGCTTACGTGGTTTCAAACGGCCTGAACGGAGAACAGACAGAAGGACAGGGACAAACCGACAATCCCCACTCGGAGGGAGCTGGACGAGGCTGTGAGAGGACTGCTGGGTCAGGCAGGCATGCTTCAAGGGACCACAGCGAGAATGCTTCGTCCGTCCCTGAGCGGCGGAGCGGACGGCGTGGGGGTCTGCCTGAGGGAGCTGAGGAATGTGGGTGAACACGCGTGACTTAGTGGACACTGAACGAGTGACCCGATTGCACAGCACGGCCCAAATTCAGGGCCTCTGACTGTCTGAGAACTGCACCGTGGGTGTCCCCAGATGACCCAGGGGTGGGGTGGAGGAAGACGGAAGATTGCGTCCATTTGTTCAGTGCCCTTTCCCAGCAGCGGGGAAGATCTCAAGCCCGTGAGGAACCCAGCTGTGCTCCGTCCCATCATACTCGGTCCAGATACAGGAGCTGTGCGCCAAGTCCCAGGGGAGCCGGACTCCCACGGGACTCCCCAAAGCCCAGGAGAAGGCGTGACACACGGGCCTTCAAAGCTCTGCCTCCAGGGCCAGCGCTGAAACTGTCCAAGAGCTGGCCGGTTCCTTGCGTGAATGGGGGACAAGTGCACCGTCAGGACCCCGAGGAAGCTCAAAGACGACACAGTGCCAAACCACCATGTTAACGGTGGCCCAGACAGTCGCTCGCCGAGTCACAGAGCCGGTTCCTGAGGGCTCCTGCAGCCTCAGTTTCCTCACCCCAACTATGAGGACAAGAAAATGACGGCTCTAATTGGTGAAAATTAGATGACGTATGTTAGGCGCCGAATCCCAAGGAGATTCTTCTAACAGACTTCTGTCTGATCATCCCACACACCCAGCGTCCTGACCCCAGACGGGAGCTGCAGGAAGCCGGCTGTGGGCTGACAAGCAAGGACGGGAGCGACGCAGGTTTCACTTCTAAGCTCCTGAGTTCAGGGTTTGCCCTACTCCATCCCGTTCACGTCTTAGAGACTGACTTTCCTCATGAGTTCGACGAAAGCAAGGGTTTTGACACCGATTACCTCTGCTGAGAAAAGGAAACGAACTCCCAAAGAATTCCCATGTCCACCCCCGCCCCTCCCACGTGACCCTGCCGCACGATCACCCACTGTGTGGCTTCGGGGGACAGCCAGGTGAGGGACCTCAGGGGCTGGTGCTCCCGGGGGGGGGGGGGGGGGCGGTGCAGACCCTCCGTTCCAACCCTGGCAAGCCCAGCCCCGCTCGGCTGCGTTCGCAGTGCTCCTGGGATCACTCCCGGCACACAATCGCCCCTCCGACGAACGGACGGCAGACTCGGGGGGCCGCGTGGATAGGAGACCGCTGCGACTCCAGCAGCGACAGACAGCACAGCGGGTCACTTCCCCTCCGTGCGATCACAGCGCTGAGATCCCCGAGCTCACTCCACACCCCTGCCTCGTCTGCGTTCCCCAACCACGTGCATGTTTCCTAAACCACAAACGTGACAGTGTTGTCCCCACTCAAATCTTCCCACGGCCCGCCACCACTCTGCTTCTTGACTAACCACCTGCACCCGAGGGCCCCGCTACTCAGGACGTGGCACCTCGACCAGGAGCGGACGCCTTACGGGGAGCTTGCTAGAAACTCCCACCACTGGGTCCTTAACTGCAGGTTAGAACCTGCATCTTGAGGAGACCCCAAGGGTTCAGCTGCACGGGGCTCAGCCCACGGCCAGAAGCAGCCCCAACCGGGAGACTTCCTAGGCGAGCGGTAGGTCATTTAAAAAAATCAAACGAGGTTCTTCTCGTCGCAGGTTCAAAAACGCGGAGTCTTACCAGTCCAGCCCGGAGCGCAAGCCCCCAGGCAGAGAAGCATGGACACGCACGGTCAAGTTTACAAGGTCGTGCGCAGACCTCTACCACGGCGCCCCCTACCTCCCTCACTGCCTCCCCATTCCCCCTAAACACCCACAAACCCTCTCCACCACGTCACATTTCTACCTACTGACAGACTCCCAAAGTCGGTCCCAAGGACACCCGTTCCCTGTGCCTGCGGTGCCGTTCGAGCACCTGAGCTCATGCGTCCGGGCTCAAGCCAAGCGTCACTTCGTCTGAGTTTTCTCAAACTCCCGATGCTCAGCGGACTCCCTCTTCAGTGCTCCCACCACAGTAAAAACTCAGGGTACCTACACCTCCTTGTCTGCCAGGCCCAGTTCACACCTGTGGGCCCAAGCCACATGGTTACTCGGGCCACCTTTCACTTTCAAAACTGCCCCACTTTGGCAAAGGACACGGCCGCCCGCAACAGGTGCTCAGGCCGCGAACCTCAGGGCCATTGCCGGGTCCTCCCGCATCTGCACGGTCCCTCAGCGATGCCTTCAGAACGCGGTCCACACTCACGGGCGCCTGCAGCGACCGCTCTGCCCCGGGCACCCCCGGCCGTCTGAGGGCCGCCCGCCCGCGCTCATCCGCGCTCCGCCCCCAACACCCCAGTCCTCAGACCCACCGGATCCTGCTACACCGCCACTCAGACCCTCAAACCATTTCCGGGTCACTTGCAGTCCGAGCGACTGCTCCCTGTGACCTCACCGGCCTACTGTCCTGCCCATGCCACCTGGGCCTCACGCGGCTCCCCACCTCTCTGCCCTGCTTGCTCCACGTACCTGGGAGACAGGGTCCGCTTTCTCTAGGTGTCCTCGCGACTCTTCCACACCCCTGTCTTTGCTCAGAGGCCACTGTCATCTGACCGCCCTATATAGACAGCGACACCTCCCCCACACCTGATACCCCTGTATTTTCTGCAGAAATTACCGCTACCTGATACACGCTTTTTCCTGCCTTAGAACAATGAGGCACGGTTCCAAACGACACGTATCAGATCCAAGTGGATTAAGCACTTTTTCACGGATGAGCCCCCAGCACCTGCGGACCCTCAGATTACGCGGTTAACCGAAGACTAGCACTGGGGGCACCGGGCCGTGATTATACGTTCACAGAGCTGTCTCAACTGGAGATCGTCCTCCTGGAAATTGCCAGTGCCCGGCAAAATCTAGAGTGTCACACGGTCACAGTGAATGTGAAGTGACTGAATGCGCTGCAGCTCCCTGAGGCAGAGGCCAGACCAAACACTTCCGCGAGGCCCCTTCCTGCTCTGCCTTCTCCCCCTCTCTCCTGTCACAGGCTCCCTGCAGATGGAACCTGGCTCTGGCCCACAGGCTTTGGAGCACACTCCCAAATCAGAAGACTGGACCTGCATCTGACAATGAGGACAACCGAAGAGAAACTTTCGTTGTGAAAACAATTTATTTACCTCACCTTTTCCTGGCCAAGTCAATGACTTTGGCAATTTGCACAAAGATTCTAAAAACTGGCTTCCGATGCGTGTTTTCCAGGCAAACAGACTTTATGACAAGCCAGAGCTCTGCTCTCAGCTCCTGTGAGCTCTGCTCTGAGGACCTCGGCCGGGTGTCATCTAAGCCTGGACGACGCTCCCTGCTATCGGTGTGGGGCCCGCCGCAGGCCCCCAGGCCACGCAGATGTCATGTGCAGCTGTGGCACAGAAGCTCCTGAAATGCGAGACTGGATCGAAAAGGTTTACCTCAAACTCAGCCAAGACTCACAGCACCTAGAACTCATCCTCTAGTCTAGGGTGCTCGCCAGACACGTTACACGATGTGCACCAGTTTACATGCCACAGAAAACATCACATTTCTGGAAAAAAGAAACAAGCAAACAAAGAAAAGGAAACGAACGCAGCTCCCCTCCTCCGAGCTGACGGACTGCAGAATCCCAACGCGCGGACATCACCGCTCTCCGCGCCCAGCAGCCCCCCGGGGCCTTCTCAATCTGATCCAAAGGGGTGGCCTCCACCTCCCTGACTGGGGTCCGGCTCCTTGCTTCAGCAGCTGCGGCCAAGTAGTGTCTTCTCTCTTGCAGAACTCTGACCTCAAGCTTCTTTCATGGGGTCCCCGAATTCCAGGAAGCATTTAAAAAAAAAAAAAAAAAAGGCAAAGCAAAAGAATATAGTTTGGAACTTTAAAAACACAGTAACATCACAGTAACGAATATGACCTCACACATAGCAGCTTACAATCTGGACCTTATTCCTTTATATAAGAGTATTTACCCAAAAGCTGTCTTTTCGAAACTGAATTCACGTAATAATCGTCATCATAATCATACACCCAAATGTAACGCTGAAACCGTCTCCCCAGAAGGATAACTGGAAATTTAGTGTCTCACATGGTGAAAATACAGAAAAATATCGGAGAGAAAACCAAAGATTCCAGCTTACAGCCTCTCCAAGCAGTCGGTCGAGTGCACAAGTGGGGAAATTAACGGTCACAACTGAAAGTCTAAGACTCGCTTATCCTGGAGTCGAACGAACTCGACCAACCGTGCAAAACTGCGGTGAGGTCCGGGCGCCTGGACGGCTTAGTCGGTTACGCTACGGGCTCAGACCAGGATCTCACCGCTTGTGAGTTGCAGCCCCACGTCCGGCTCGGCACGGACAGCACAGCACCTGCTTGGGATCCTCTTTCTCTCTCGGTGTGTGCCTGCCCCCTCAAGCGCTGTCTCTCTTTCAATATAAGTAAGTTTTCAACATGCTGTAAGGTCATCGGAAACGCTGCAATCTCATCACAGCACCTGCACGTTTCCGTCCTGTACTTCCGCTTCGCGCTTCTCCAACTCGTCCCCTCGTCTTTCGTTCGCCCGACGGCCTTCGCTGTCACCTTAGGGGCCGAGCTTGCCCGCCTGCAACCGCTTTACCGCAAGTGATCTTTACGTTTCACAACAACGGACCAAACGACTTGCTTCTAACGGCCAACCTAACAGCGTGCGACCCTGTGTCTGCCCCTCCCTCCCCCCACGGCGCCGCGGTGCACTGCCAGGCGGGGTGTCCCGA
>CM053567.1:187612907-187624464 GCA_028646485.1 Cryptoprocta ferox
CCCGCCGCTCGTCCGCGCCCGCCGGCCACATCGCGCCGCCGCCGCCGCGGGCCTGGTCACCGAGCCCGGGAGGCCGGGCCGCCGACCGCGAGCGCCGGACGCGGGGCCGAGCTCGGCGGGAGCGCCTGCGGGGCGAGCAACAGGTCCTCCCAACTTTCCGCAGCGGAGACGGCGTCCAAAATGGAGCCCCGGCCGTCTGCCAGAGCCGTGCTCGCGTGCGGCCCTTTTACGACACGCGGGAGCTCCTTTGCGGCCGCGCAGCCCCGGCGCCGCGCTCCGCCCGCGGTCTGTTGGGTCCCGGTCTGGCCGAGGCACAGGCCTGGGTCTTGAGGCTCAGGCGGTGCGGGCGTCGGTCTCTGCGCGCGTGTGGTGCACAGCGCGGTCCGGGCATGGCGCTGACTGCGTCGTACTCTTGGCTTCTTAACCTTCTCGGTCATAAGTAGCCGAATTGGGTCGGCACTGCTGGAATCCTTTAGTGAGTGCAGCGAGCTACGGGGGGGGGGGGGGGGCGTGCTGAGCGTCAGGGGTTTGGGTCTGCCCCCCCCCTCGCCCTGGCCTCCTGCGAGGTGGCTGTCCCCAACGCTGCCCGCAGGGCCCTGCTCTCCTTGCCGCCCAGCCCAGCTTCCGCCCCGATTTTTGCTGGAAGCGTAGGTTTCATTCCGCCTTGCGTTTCGGTTCCGAGTCTGCGCCTCGCCTTACGCGGACTGCAGCGTAGGTCTGGGCCAGCCCGCCTGGCGCCAAGTGTGTCCTTGGGCAGTAATTCTGGAGAATTCATTCTTCATCAGATCATATAAGCCCCTCCTTAAGACAACAGGCCTTGGGGGCAGGTTCTTGGTTCAGTTTCCCCACAGCCCTCACCTGCGGGGCACACAGCAGGAGCCCAATAAATGTTGCTTTCACATTATTTCCCAACATTTTTCTTACTGCTTTGAAAAAAAAAAAAATTGAAGTTTAGTTGACACCCAACGTTTCAGGTGTATAGTGATTTGACAGCTCTATACGTTATGGGATGTTAACTACCAAGTGTTAGTTAACATATAGACAAATATTTTTATCTTTTTTAAAGTCCTTTTATTTATTTTGAGAGAGAGACGAGGGCAAGCGGGGGAGGGGCAGAGAGAGAGGGAGAGCTTGATGTGGGGCCCGAATCACGAACTGTGAGAGCATGAGCTGGAATCTACAGTGAGCCGCTTAGCTGACCTAGCCACCCGGGTGCCTCTCACCGTTTTCATCTTTGACATCACCTACTGCTCCTAGCCAGAGAAAATTCTACTTTATCATTTAAAGGGGTTTTAGGGGCTCGTGTGATGAGATGAGGTATGCCTGAATAATCCCCCTTTTGCAATATAATGTTAACATAACCACACGAGGAATACCAGAGAGCAAAGCCCGTATTAAAATTCTGCCTAGCACAGGCTTCTAGGGATCCGTAGGGCATGATCTCACAGCAAGCAGATATGACAAAAGTAGCAGTAATTAAGTCTAGAGACTGAACAAGAATTGCCTGGCTTTTGGTACATGAATGGAATGGAATAAAATACATAGGAAACCCACTAAGTTTTTGAGGCAGCTACGTTAGCAAAAATGCTGCCAGCTTGGATGAAGAAAGACTAAGACTCCCAACTGTATAAAGGTTTCCAGGCTCCCAGTTTTTCTACTAGCAGAAAACCGGCTCAGTAGCCAAAACATGTATTTCTCAATGCTCTCTTCAGAAGTGACCAAGGAGTGTGATGGAAAAGGAAGAACATGACACGCTTGAAGAGCACAGACAGGTGTCCAGAACAATGAATCAGGGTGGTGTTAGCAAAGTATAGTCCTTGAACAAAGAATGGTTTTCACATATATAAAGAGTTGTTTTAAAAAAAAACTGTATGTGGCCCACAAAGCATAAAAAATGGATAATCTGGCCCTTTACCAAAAAAAAGTGTGCCAATACCCACACTAGTGAACTGTTTTTAGGTTGCAGGACCAAGGCCTACTCAAGGACTATTCCTCATCCTTACAGTAGAGAGACCAGACAGTATTTGCCCACAGCACGTCAACATCGCTGTCATTTGGTAACTGCTGTAACTCGTGCTTCCTTACAAACGGGCGCTGTCCTGTCCCATCACCACTGTGTGTTGTCTCCGTGCAGGTGTTATAGATTATGCGTTTGTGTTCCCCCCAGATTCATATGTGGAAACCCAAATCCCCATTTAAATGGCATTTGGGAGCGGGGCCTCTGGAGGGTAATTAGATCATGAGAGTGGAGCCCCCATGATGGGATTAGTGCCCTTAGAAGAGAGACCCCAGAGAACTAGCCAGCTGCCTCTCTCTCCACCATGTGAGGATATAGTGGGAGGGCAGCTGGTCCACGAGCCAGGAGGAGGGCTCTCACCAGATGCCAAATCTTCCAGTACCTTGACTGTGGATTTCCGGCCTCCAGAACTGTGAGAAATAGTTTGTTGTTTAAAGCCACCCAGTCTATGGTGTTGATTATGGTAGTCTGGGCCGAGAAAGTGGGCAAGAACTCGTCTTTTGAAAAGCTGATGTGGGTCACAGGATCCCAGACGTCTAGTTGGATGCAATTACTGGAAGAAATTTGGGGGGATCCTTAGATGAGGAGGAAGACATTTTACATGAGTAATTGGCAAGGGGACAGATTGTGGTAGATCGTAACAGCGATGCCGGTTCTCCACCCCTTCCTGCTTCCATGTCGTTTGATTCGTGTCTTGCTCTGGCCAATGAAATGTTAGCAGACGTGACACAGCACATGCTTAAAGTGTGCTAACACGGCAGGGCAGTCTCTGCTACGGGAAGAACATGCTGGGTTCTCTTACTGATCTCAGGAAGCAGAGGGGACAAACACGCGACCAAGGTGCCCTAGACAGGCCCAGCTTAGACCAGCTGGCCCACAGACACATTACCTCGCCAGTCTGGATCACCCACGTCCCAGCCAAACTGCAGGCCCTTGAGTGACGTCTGTTGTCACTGGGAACTAGGGTGCCTTATGCAGTAAAAGCTAATGGATCCGCTTGGCGTGAAGCCTGGCTAGGTTGGATTATGGTCCCAGATAAATTAAAATGCCTCAAACTCCTTTCCTCCATATTTTTCCTCCACTCAGTCTCAGTTGGAGGAATCTCACCCAGATGCCTAGATGTTCTGTTTTTTATTGTTTTTTTTTTTTTTTTTTCTTTAGAAACTTGGGCCTGGGGTGCCTGGCTGGCTCAGTCAGCAGAATGTTGACTCTTGACCTTGCTCGCGGGCCTGAGTTCAAGTCCCACGTTGCACATAGAGTCTACTCAAAAAACCAAAAACAACTTTAGAAACCTGGGTCTGGGGACTTTTCTTCAGGAAGTGGTATTCAGCCCCTTTGCACCTCCCAGGCTGCTTCCGTATCCCATTTTCACTCCAAACCCATCTCTTCTGTGTCCTATTTTCCTGGATATCACAGCACCAGACTCGCAAATTTTAGAAAATATAAATCAGCCATCACTGCAGCCGCTTTTAATATCACTCCGTATGTAAAAATGATATTTCTAGAACGTGTATAAGCAAGATCACATGGCTACTGCCATCTGCAGACTGTGTCACACCACACCAGGGAGAGGGAGAGAAGTGACAGGAGCAAAAGGAAAAAGTCCTGGATTGAAGGCTTTTCTCAGTGCCATCCGTTCCTGCATCTCATGACGATGCCCAGTTTGTGAACCTAAAACCCATTCGGGAGAGGTCTTCCATCAAGTGATTAATTATTGCACGGTGAGTCTGTTTCACATAGCCAACAATATAAAGACTTGCAAAGAGAATTTATTTCTATCAGTGTTAATGTAGAACATTTTGGTAAGTTACAATCACCATTTAACACCTGTTGTCCAGGACAACTGGCCAAAGTACAGATGTGTGAGTGGACAAAACCTTCCAGATGACCCCAGTCACCACCTGACTGCAACTTCCTGAGACACCCTGAGCCTGAACTGCCTGGCTGGGTTGCTCCCAAATTCCTGACCCACCAGAAGAGCAAGAAATAAATGGCTGTTGTTTTAAGCCACTAAGTTTTCAAGTGATTGTGTACATGAAAGCAGATCGCTGGAGGAGATTCTGGACTCTGGAGATGGGTACTGCTGAGACACAGTCTAAAACGTGGGCGTGAGTCTGGCACTGGGCAGTGGGCACGGGGTGGCAAGATGTCGAAGAGAGAGAGAAAGCTGAGGCTCTGGAGAAGGTTTTCAGGGAAAGCTGAAAACACAGGATTCTGGAGGAAAGGGGATCTTTGTTACGCAGCAGCAGAGAACCTGACAACCTGTCGAAAATGTGTACATAGTGAACTGAATGGGCAAACTAAGGAGATGTGAGGGCAGTGTTTCTAGTAGAATGGAAGAGGAAGAAACAGCTGTTAAATAAATACAAAAGAGCCAGCAGTCGGTTGAGCGTCCGACTCTTGATTTTGGCTCAGGTCATGGTCTCAGGGTCGTGGGATCGAGTCCCGCATTGGGCTCTTTGCTGAGCATGGAGCCTGCTTGAGATTCTCTCTCCCTCTCTCTCTCTCTCTCTCCCTGCCCCGCCCCTCTCCCCTGCTCACATGCACATGCCCTCTTTCTAAAAATAAAAAATAAATGAAGAGAGCCAGGACTTGCTGGGTTTGCTGGGTTCTCATTCCCAGCCTCTCTCGATGGCAGACAGTGCTAACATTTAGGAAGGGCTCTGGACAGAGATCAAATCCACGTTGCTGTCAGGAGAATATGGTTTAAAGATGAGACCCCACAGCATGACTAGAAATCCTCTGTTAAAACGTCAGGAAGATTTATGATGTTACCTCAAAGAGTCTTCCAGAAACACAAACGGCCTTCTGAGGATCTTGAAGATTCTTGCCTCATGAATCTTTTCTTGCAAACGACAGGATCTCTAAGAATCTGAAGGACACTGTCCCTGCAAATATCACTGGAAGCCCGAGGTAGAGTGAGTTTTGTGGGTGTGGCTTTCATGGGGATATTAATCAATTATGAATAAATAAGAGGCAATGTTTCAAGAGGAAGCACATCAGTTGGAGTTAAAGGGAGACAGAGACCCTAGAAAATGAAAAGGGAATCTTGGAACCCCAAATTCGGCAGGCAAGCAGCCGTTGGAAGAAACTACTCGGCTTCATCTTCTGAAGCTGCATCTTCTGAACAAAGGGAAAGACTGTCAGAGGTTGGGACTGAGAGCCCGGAGGGTGAAGCCGGATTCCCAGAGAACCGTTCCCGGGCAGGAAGACTGAGCCCAGCTGCATCTCAGAACCGCTAGTCTGTGGCCACTGGGCGATGCTGGTCCCACCAAGCATGGTGGGTGTATGGGGCAGATAGTGCATCTCACCGGCGCGCCGCCTGCGTGTGGAGAAGCAGTACGTAGGGGCTGTCCCTGGGGAGTGTCTCCCATCCTCGGGTCTGATCTAGATGACAAAACCCCGGACCTCGAGCCTCAGCCGGCTGACACAATGCGGTAAACTCGGGGGCTCTTCAGGAAGGAAGAGTGTGAGTGTGAGTTTTCATAGGGAGGAGTGTCACTGCTATCTGTGGCCAGAAGGACGGAGTGCATTCTCCAAAGATGGCCACCATGGCCTTGCTGGTCCCGTGTGCTCTTCCAGAACCTTGCCACCTCCCTATCAAGAGGAGGAATCTATGTCCCCTCTCTTGGGGTCTGGATGGGCCTTTGTTATCACCTAAGAGAGTATGGCCCAAGTGATGCTATATGACTCCCGGGACCAGCTAAAAAAAAAGAGACTGCAGCTTCTGCATGGCTCTCCGGGTACGTGCAGCTTTGGGGTCCTAAGGCCTCACGAAATCCAACTACCCAAAGCCACCACCACTGGAGAGACCATTGGGAGAGAGCCAAGGAGACGCCCCAGGAGCCCCAGCTTTTCACTTTTCTCCCAGGCACCAGACATTGAAGGGAAGAAGCATTTGAGATGAATTCAGCCCCAGCCACCACATGATCATCCAAAATCCTGAGCTGAGTCCTCCAAATTCTTGACCTATTCAATTTTAATATATATATATATTTTTTTTTTTTTTTTTTTTTTAAGAGACAGCACATGCACAGGGCAGAGGGAGAGGGAGGGAGAGAATCCCAAGCAGGCTCCAAACTCAGCGCAGAGCCCAACGCAGGGCTCAATCTCACAATCCTAGGATTATGACCCGATCCGAAACCAAGAATTGGATGCTCAAGTGCTCGAGCTGCTCAGGGGCCCAGACCTATTCAATCTTAGGTTTGGTGTGTAGTGAGAGATCACAGAACGGAGTGCGGGAGGCTGCAGCTTGGTGAAGGCTTGAAGTACCTTCGGCCGCAGAGTTGAGTGACTTCTCTCTCTGGCCGCAGAGCTCATTACCAACTTGGCAGCTTGGGAAACCACCCACTGATCCTCTCACACCTTTGAAGGCAGAGGTCCAGCAGGGCGAGCGTCTCCACTCGCATCAGCCCGGCTACACCCCGTCCCTGCTGGAGGCCCCCGCGGAGAAGCCGTTCTGAAGCTCCTTCAGGTTGTTGGCAGAACCCAGTCGCTTGGGTTGCAGGACTGGGCTCCTGTCCCCTTGACGCGTGGTGGCCTCCACCTTTAGGGGAGCAACGTGCATGGGATCCTTCCTGTGCTTTGAAGCACTTGGATTTCCTCGTAAGCTCTAGCTCTCTGCTTTGAAGGGTCTGTAGGATGACACGGTGGAGGATGACACCTGCAGAGTCCCTTTTGCCTTGTAATAGAGGGTGTTTGTGGAAGCAACACCTCGCGTGGAGATTGCGGGAGGCAAAATTCTGACAACGGAGGTTGAACTTGAAGAACCCCAGGCAATCAGGCTTGGGTTTCACTCGGTCTAACTTGCTAGTAACTCGCCACCCATGTAACTCAATAGTCACATGTCACGGCGTGGGACCTGGAACAGAGGAAGGAGCGACCCGGGCACGTGGCGCCGCGTGATCGAGGAAGCCCGTTCTTCCGTCTCCTTGGGACATCGCCCCTCTGTGTGGACCCCCTCCCCGCTCAGAGAGGGTCTTCGAAACACTCCCGACTTCGCTGACAGCAAATCTCAAGTGGCAGCACCTCCATCCTACACATCTCAGTGAGGCTCCGCTTCCGTCTTGATGTTCATTCGCTGGATTGACAGGTTTTGTTATGGAAGGGATTTTCTTACCCCCTCAGCTTCCCGTTGCCCCCCCAGGTTGGGTGGGGAAGGGCAGCTTTGTTAAGGCACTGCGAGGGAGCTCAGGTCGCCCAGGGGTCCAGGAGAGTGGGGCCGGCACTGAGGGAAGAGCTGAGGGGCAGAAGGGGCGGGGAAGCAAGATGACAACAAGCAGGGCCAGCTGACAGTGCGCAGAATCCACATGTCCCCCTGGGACAGACTCAGCGAAGACGATACGCCAGCCACCCAGGGTCTCTGGAGGGTCAACGGGCAGCGGGGCTGTTACTTGGAGATGGACTGTACCTCTACTCCCCCCCCCCCCACAAATGACCACATGCTCTCAGGGCGGGGGGTGGGGATGGGCCGGGGCCTAACTCAAGTGCATAAGGAATTCTGAACTGGGAGTAAAGCACTGTGGGTGTGGGAACGGGCCTGGCGCAAGGCTCACTAAGGCCGTCACTGGAACAGAGAGCAGGAAGATGGCCCGTGGCTAATGCACCCAGAGAGCTGGGACTCTGTTCTCGTCTGTTTCCTGTCATCATCCCAGGACGTGCTTGGAAGGGGTTCATAGGAGCACTGGTGTGTGAATCTGTATCGTTCCATCAGCTTTTCACAGAAAAGTTGGGTTGTTCTAGGAGAAGGGCCGGAGGACACCCACGAAGGGCTGGCGAGAAGATATAGGCAGCCTTGAAGGTGGCAGAGCCCCGCATGGAGGGCACAGCATCCTAAGGCCACAGCGGGAGCCCCTCAGCTGGTCTGGAGGTGGCCTGGCATAGAGCTCAAGACCCTGGCCGGGGAGAAGGCGAGGAGGGGATCTGGGGGGATCTGGGCTGTGGATGGCAGGTGCCCCCCAGGGAAATGATGGCTGTACCTTCCTGCTCCCTGGCTTGAGACACCTCAGGAGGGAAGAATTCCTGGGGGGTCCCATGCTGCTGGTCAGTTACCAGAGGCCACAAAGCCCCTCGGTTCTATGAAGGATGGAAAGAGGTGTTGCGGCCGTGAGCGCAGGGAGGGACGGAGGGCTGGCCATGCTTCTGCCTGTGTGCGGGCACCAGCCCAGGACACACCTTCCTGTCACCAGCCTTAGAAGGGAAGACCCTCCCTTGGACCTGCACCTGTCCATCCTCGTTTTTCGGGAGTTCTATGTACACAGTTTGCACTTCTTACCTGCTTCAGACTGGCCTCTGTCCCACCTCCCAGTGGCAGCGGGGCTATTCGGGCAAGGATGGAAGACCACGGACAGGTAGCACACGGCCAGTATGGCCGGAGGAAACTCCAGCAGAAGCGGGAGGCCACCAGACGGCACAGGGGCCAGGTCACGCGGGGTCGGCCGGCCTCGGAAAGCCTTGGTAGGTCAAGGGCAGGAAGCAACTCTCCTACATGGTAGCATCGCCCCTTCTCAGGAAGCTGTGCCTCCCGCCGACCAGGGGACCGATCCCTTTCCCTGCCGCCCACATGCAGTCCAACAGCACCCTCATTCTCGCTGCAACACCCCCCTGATCTCCCGCCCCTCTCTCCACCCAGGGGCTGGCAGGCAGGACCCGGGAAAGTACAAATCCCACATCCTCCTCCCCGGTGTCTGCTTGGCTCGGCCCTCCATTCACTTCTCTGCTCAAACGCTGCCTCCTCGAGAGGCTGGTCTTCCCTGACCAAAAACAGCTCACACCTCTGACCCCGCTCAGACTTTTCTTCAGGACACAGGGCCCAACGTGACAACACAGGGCACAGGTTTACTTGCTTATCGTTCACCTCATCCACCGGAAGGAGGCGAAGGGCAAGGCATTCTCCCCGTTTTCTGTTCTGTTTCAGAACACGTGGCAGGACGCTGGGCACACTATTTGCAGTGTTTTGTCGCAGGTCTTCTGCACGTCTCATCTCTACGTTCCCACTGCAGGCTGCGGAACACGCGATGTAAGGATTTCGAGCAGAGGCGCCTCCAGACCAGAGCCTGGCCAAGCAGACTCCACGAGGAATCTTTCCTGCTGTCAGAAGCGTGCTCGCTCACGCCTCTCCCCACTCCCACCACGGTGCCTGCCGCGGGCTGACCTGCCCTTCCCCCCTCGGGTTTACAAGCCACAAGCGATTTACTGCATTTGGGGACGAGGACAGTGCGGCACCAACGGTAACCCTGAGAAACATCTTTTATTATCTGTTTCCTGGCAAAGTTACAGGGCTTTGGTTTACTTGGGCAAACTTACAAATGCTTATTACATACGTGTTTTAACCTCAAATCCCTGGGGGAGGGGGTGCTGTTCAAATGAGCTTAACCAGACAATTAACAACCCATGAAGTGGGGCTGGCCCTGTTCAGTTTGAGTCCACAGCTCTTTCCTCAGACCACAAAGGCACATTTCTTTCTTTCCAGGCGTCGGAGAGCCGGAAATGCACTAGAGAGAGCTTCGACCAGACCACAAACAAAACAGAAGAACACAACCACACATCAGACTTTGCTGGCGCGTCCAAACTCTCCCAAGACTTCACATCACGCGCCAAATGCCAGGACTTCATTTCAGAGCGGAGCCTCATTTGTGTCACGGAGAAACGACAAGTCCTGAACTGCATACGCCACCACCTCCCATCCCTTTCCTGGTGGCATCTTGCAGCGAAGCAGGCGGAACTCCTCCAGCAACTCCACTCTGACGACTGACGCCGTGTCTTCCGTGGCCCCGACTTTCCAGCAGTGGTCACCAATGAGACAGTAAAACGTGCAGAAACGGCAAAATTTAGAACTTTGAGAAATCCCGACAATAAAAATCACAACCACTTCATCAACTTACAATCCAGACTCAAACTGCCTGGAGGGCCTTTCCCCAGTACAAGTTCTTCCCAGAACGAAATATATTCGGTAATCTACATCCACACAGTGGCCACCACATAGACTAACATGCGGATTTAACGGTATACGTAGAAACGACGTATACAGAGAAACAAAGAAGTGAAAACAACATGTCCTCGGGTTTCAGCTTTTCCGGGGTGTCAGCCGACCAGTCAACCAAAATCTGACGGTGAACCTATTGGACAATTGGGAGAAACTGATTAATCAAGATGGTACCTGTGAGAATTGGAGCACTCTCGGCCCATAACCACTCTGTCCAAGCTCTGGCGCTCAGAGAGCTGACCAAACTCTAGCAGGGCTTGCACAGCTGAAGGCTGTGACCCCAGCCCTCCCTTAAGTGCCTGCAGGAGGTGGGGGGAAGCTCAAAGTCGCTGGGAAATTTTACTCTTTGTTCCAGCCAAAGCCTACAGATAAGCACTGAGACCCCTCTGACAGTAGCTACCTTATGGAAAGTTTGCATTTATAAATCCTCTCTGTGCACTCTGAAATGGATATCTAGTTTTACTCCAAACTGTCTCCTCAAAGACGGAAAGCCATCTCTTTGGCCTCCCATTCTCTGCAGGGAGAGAAGGCCTCACCTGGGTGGGTGCCCGCAAGGTTCAGGGGTCACCTGTGCACCTGTCACAAAGCTGGAAGTTGCTTCTCTGGATATGCTCCAGTTAGCAAATCCAGACGGCCCAGCCTCACGGACCAAAGCCCCCCTGTTACCCTCCAGTGCCTTTGCCCTGGCACAACGCAATCTTTAAATAGTCCGGGGCCCTCTGTTTCGGGGGGTGGGGGGGGAGTTGAGTTCAGTTCACGCTGGATCCTCTCCCCTATTGCAACAATCACCACTCGATAAAATCCATCCTTACCGCTTCCCCTGGTGTCCAGCTTTATCTGTGACACCTGTAAGAGTCCGTGGCCTGGGATAAAGAGTGAAATTGCGCAGGCAGAATGCAGCTTCTCGCAGAAAGGGTCAAGGGAAACGCTCCAAACTGCTGAAAAAATTCAGAACTATTCAGTACTGGTCTTCTGTTTCACCCTTTAAAATTGTCCTCTCCTCCCCCAAAGTTTGCTCTATGGCCTAGGGTTTCCTTTGGTTCCCCCCGCCCCCCGGCCAGTAGGCAGCTCTACACCTCTTCTTGTCCTACTTCCTACTAGTAAGAACACCGAATCGCTTTTCCTCCGGTCACCAGCCTACAAGCCGACCCTCGCTCTGCACCCCCTGCCCCCTCCCTCCATCGCCCCTCTCCAGCGCGACCCGCCGCCCCGCCCCCCGGCCACCGCCGCCACCTACCGGCCCCCGCGACCTTCAGGAGAAGCCGCAGCCGTCTATCTGCCCGTGCAGCTCCGCGATCCTCCGCCCCATCCGCGCCGCCTCGGCGGCCTTCCTCTCCGCCTTCTCGTACAGCCGCAGCACCCGCTCCTCCGCCTCGCCGCTCCCGCAGCGGCCCTGCCCCACGGCGCCCTCCACCGACGCCACCTCGCTCTCCAGCCGCTCCAGCAGGATCCCCACCTCCAGCAGCTTCAGGCGCGCCCGCAGGTGCGCGCGCACGTGCTCGCGCTCGAGGGCGGCGCGCGCGGGGCTCCGGGGGCGGTCGCGGGGCTGCTCGGGC
>CM053567.1:187624964-187808328 GCA_028646485.1 Cryptoprocta ferox
CCACAAAAGTCAGTCCTACCTACTAGCACCTGTCCAATCTAGCACGCACCCATGTTCCTCCTGACCTCAACTTTGCTCCCACTCCCCGATTTCCGCCGCAGGGCGACTGAGGCTGTCCCGTCACTCCTAGAATATTACTACCACCGGGGAAACTGCTCAATCAGGGTGACGGCAGCGGCCTGGACCCGCCTCGGCCGCCTCCTCCCCGCCGCCCGGCCTCACCGCCCGGCCTCCTTCACGACGATTCGCTTCTCTCTATCCGCCGCACCAGCTCCACCAACATCTCTGCCATCTTCGCGATCTCCTTGGCCTTCTCCTCCGCCTTCTCGCACCGTTTGGTCCCTCCGCCCTCGACCCCGTCGTCGGGATTCTGAAGATGGTTCAGGGCGCTCTCCTCCGAGGCCTCCACCTGCGTCTTGATTTGGACGAGCATATGGTCCATCTCCCACAGCTTGCTCCGGTTCCGCACGTACGCGCGGCCGTGCTCCCGGGTCAGCGCCGCGATGTCCTCCCGCATCTCGTGGATGACGGGCAGCAGGAACTGCTCGAAGTCCTCCTCGGGCTCCAGCACCTCCACCTCCTCCGGCTCCGCCAGCTCGACGACGTCCAAGGGCCGCATGTGTCCCGCCAAACCGTGACTGCGGGCGTCGGCGCGTCAGCGGTGCTCCCGAATTACCGCCGCGAGCTCCTCCTTTCACGCGCTCCGCTTCAGACGCGTCGCTCGGGGAAACAAGGAGTCTGCGCAGCCGTCACCGGCGGTGGGCGTGTTCCCGGCACGCTCACGACTTGGCCCCGCCCCCTTAGGGCCACGCCTCGGATCAGGCCGTGGCGCGGGCGCGCGCGCGTAAAGGGGAGTCTGTAGCGGGCGCGCGGGCGCACGCCAGCCGCCACCTGCTTCCCGCGCCCCGCCCCCCCACCCCGCCCCCTTCTCTAATAGGCCTTTGCGAGCGCGGGTGTTCTTCGCTTCCCTCCTCCGCGACGGCATCCGGGCTTTTGCTTTTACTTTTTCTCTTCATTTTTTTAAGTGAAAGCAATTCTCCCTCCGTCGTATTTGAATGAGACAGGCAGGCGTTCACAGCGCTTACTATCCAGGCACGCCCTGCTGTAAGTGCTTAGATTAATTCATTTAACTTCACAGCAAACCTGTGAGATGAAAAAAGCTGGCTAAAAACCGTGCTTTGGGTCAGAATTTGAACCTGGGTTCAAATTTTGGGTCTATTACAGTCGCTCCTCTTAACTACAGCACCTGCTCCCTCTTCGGGGACCTGAAGTCAAAAACTGGGGATCTTAACTCAGTACTCCCCACCGCTTGCTCCCAGACTTTTGTCCTGGGGGGATTTCTCTCTAGCTGCGTAGCATTGTTCTGGTCAGTAGTGTTTTGGTGTCTCTTTGAGGTAGGGGGGCGGAAGGGACTCCTTTAGAAAGGCTCTGTGTCTGTCTGCTAAGCTCCATTTCTATATTTTGCATCTGAATAAGCCAAAGAAGCTGTGTTTCTACTTTCAGGGGGAAACAAGATAGTTGATCATTTTCTGAATATTTGCCGTAGACTCCCAAACACCTGATAACATCTAAAAAGAGCCAGATCCCAAACATGTTCCAGGACGTTAGCTTTGAACAAACCTCAGCTGATGCTGGCATCAATACCCCCTACCTTCGATGATCTATAGAATAACACCTGCCACTCGCCTTCGATCAGACCCTACCCTGGATTCCTGAAGGAACACATACACTCTTTCCAATATAAATCCCTAACCCCAAGTGAGGAAGAGAATCATTCTCCTTTCCTTTGAGTCTCCCAGCCACTCTATCTGCTAAATTCTCACTCATGGTATTCAGTGAACTCTGTTTTTACTTTTTCTGGCTCACAGCTGGTCCTGCAGAGCCCGCCTCTGGCGCCCGTGGACCCAGCCTGCCTGCATCATCTTCACCAGACTGTAAACAACCCAAGACAAAGGGCCACTTCTGATTGGGCTCTGCCCTTGGCCCCTCCTCGCTACCTGGGCTCAAGGGCCTTAGGGAATGTTTTAGAGAGAAGGCCTCCTTCCCTAAAATATAAGCACTTGTACCATACTGGAGGTTTCTCGAGCCCAGGTTCTGGTCTTGGTCCTCACCACCTACGGGACCTGCAAAACAGCAGCGCCCTGGTAAATGCTGTTTTAATATTCCTTTAACAAAATGTGTTTGAGCACTGACAGTAGGCCACTGTGGAATGGATGGAGTCCATTTCCAGGCACGTTCAGTCAGTGCCACACTAGCAGTAATTTGGAGGGACGCTGCTTGCACAGTGCCACAGTTCGGAGCTTTCGTTTTCCAGTCCTAAATAAAGACCAGCGACCCACCCTGAATATCTGTCAGTGGGAAGATGCATAAGTGAGATGATGTGCATGACAGTGTTTGCAAATACCAAAGTACCAGCAGATATGAGTGCTGATAATATTATAATGATTATGATAGTCAATGGAGGTTGTGTGATGCCAAAGGTTTTGGAACGAGACACCTCCTTCATTAGGTCCTGGTTCCTCCGATTACTTGCTCTGTGGCCTTGGATGAGTTGGGTTAACCTGAACACATCTCCCTGAGTGTCAATTTCCATCCGTCCCTCTGGGTGGGCATTGGACATATGATCTCTAATGATCATAATATGATCCTTATAGTCCATAATAATTATATGGTTTGCCCAAGATTTTATATCTTGTGCCCTGAGTGCCCCCTTTCACTCTCAACACTTTCCTTGTTTGATGAACTAGAACTTATTAAAATTATGGAGGGTTCATCAAAAGCACCATTAAGAGTAAAAATGAAAGCCACAGAGTGGGAGAAGATATTTTTAGTAGCTATATGACAAAGGACTCACACACAAACTGTGTTGAGAACTTCTGTAGATCAATAAGAAGACAAAATAACTCAATTTAAAAATGGGCAGAAGACTTGAGCAGGTACTTCACAAAAGGGAATATCCACCGGGCCAGTAAGTATATAAAAGGTGCTAAATGTCATGATTCATCAGGGAAATGCAAGTCAAAAGCACAAAGAGCGAGCACTCACTGTACATCCACTAGCATGGCTGAAAAGGAAAACACTGACAATACCAAGTGTGGGGGAATATGTGGAAAGAAGCTGAGACCTTCCGAAGTGATCAAGAATATTAAGGGTTTCGGGGGACCTTCCTCTAGTTTATTTCTCTTCTCTTTGGTTTCACTGTAAGCAGCAAGAAGAAACTAGGGAAGGTAGGAAGCCCTTCATGGGTCCTTGACATGTGCTAGATCGTGATCTGGACGGAGGTTACACGAGTGTGTGAAAGACGCACTGAGGCTGCCGCCTGTCAAAAGAGCTCCGCGATACCTTCGCGTTTTGAAAAGCGTTGGTGTTTGAGCACGTGCGCGAGCACGAGCGTTCAGGGGCTGGAAACAGAGGTGGGGGCGCGTGCGTGCCCGCCCGCGCGCGCGCGCGCGCAGGCCGGAAGCAAGGGCGTGCGCGCGCGCGCGGAGGGGGCGGGGCCGGGCCGGGAGGCCGGAAGCTGGGCGGCAGCCCGGCCGGAGCGGGCGATGGAGGGGCCTCCCGCGGACCGCGGGCCGGCGCGCGAGGGGTCGGCGGCGGAGGAGGCCGAGCTCCAGGGAGCTGCCTGGAGCGGGGACAGCGGCAACGTGTCCCAGAGCCACAGCAGCGCCTCGGGGCCGTGGGAGGATGAGGGCCCAGAGGCGGGCGCGCCGGGCCGCGACCTGCCGCTGCTGCGCCGCGCCGCCGCGGGCTACGCCGCCTGCCTGCTGCCCGGAGCCGGGGCGCGGCCCGAGGTCGAGGCCCTGGACGCCAGCCTGGAGGACCTGCTCGCCAGAGTGGACGAGTTCGTGGGCATGCTGGACATGCTGCGCGGGGACTCCTCCCACGTCGTCAGCGAGGGCGTGCCTCGCATTTACGCGAAGGCCACCGAGATGCGGCAGGTGTACAGCAAGATCGACCGACTCGAGGCCTTCGTGGCGATGATCGGCGCCAGCGTGGCCAGGATGGAGGAGCAGGTGGCCAGGGCGGAGGCCGAGCTGGGCGCTTTCCCCAGCGCGTTCCGGAAACTGCTGCACACGATCGCCGCGCCCTCCTTCTTCAACAAGGCGCCCTCCGGCCGGGCCCAGCAGAGCCGCTACGAACCCCCCGTCCTGTTTCGGACCGAGGACCACTTTCCGTGTTGCAGCGAGAGACCTCAGATCTGAGGCTGCCCGACAGCCGTGCAAGGGCACGCTCGCCGCCGGAGACGATCTCGAGTGTTAAATCGATCGGGAATTCCGCGGATGGACGTGCACGCTGTTGGACTCTGGCATAGATCTCTTTCTTTTGCACACTCCTTCCCCGCTCTCTTCATGATGCGTAAGGATGTATGGTTTTGTGTGTCTTCCGATGCTAAACTGAGCGCTGCTTGGGCCGGGGTGGGGGCGTCGGAGAAGAAAACCAAGGAGCTTTTCCGTGCCCTGTGGCAGAACGGTTGTCTTTTCTGGGGTTTTGCAGCTCAGCTAACAGTGTAAACTCTTCCAAGTTTATATGTTTTATACTCTTAGGAAAAACTGCTGAGCTGTTCAAGTCTTGTTAGTGTTCCATCCTAGCTGGTAGTGATTCCATGTTCTGTAGCTTACTTTTAGGGTAGATGGTAAGTTATTTCACATTATATTGAACTTTTCATATCATGGGTTGTCAGCCGAAGGAAATGATAGAATCTCTGAGATGTATTGATTTATCGCATCTGAGTCTCAAGTTGTATTCGGAAGTACGCCCCGCGCTGTTCGTTTGTCCCCAGCAAACAAGTCTATATGTGGTTGCGAACATTTGGTTTGTAATTTAAATATTAATAAAAAGTTTACATTTTATTGGGAAGGCTTTTCTTCTGAAGAGGACTTCACATATTTCCTTTTTTGTTTGTTTAAAGATAGACCTGTTGCTCATGATTTTAGGGACAGGAAAAGTGGCTTTGGAGTACCTCCTTTATGTATTTATTTTTTATTTACATTTTACTTATTTTTGAGAGATAGAGACAGCGCGAGCAGGGGAGGGTCAGAGAAAGAGGGAGACACAGAATCGGAAGCAGCTCCAGGCTCTGAGCTGTCAGCACAGAGCCCGACGCGGGGCTCGAACCCACGAACCGTGAGATCATGACCTGAGCCCAAGTCGGAGGCTCAACCCACTGAGCCACCCAGGCGCCCCTGGAGTACGTCCTTTAGAAGGCTAATGTGCGGAGCGCCTGGCTGGCCCAGTCAGTGAAGCGACTGACTCTTGATTTCTGCTCAAGCCACGATCTCACAGCTGGTGAATTCGAGCCCCGAGTCAGGCTCTGTGCGGTCAGTGCAGAGCCTGCTTGAGATTTTCCTCTCTCCTTCCCTCTCTGCCCCTTCCCCACTCACTTGCACACACGCTGTCTCTCTCAAAATAAATAAACTTAAAAAAAAAAAAAAGAGGCCTAATGTGAAAAACCTTAGCTAGTATTTCACAGAATTGTATGTTTCTTTCCCTTCCAAGTAAATAGTCAGATCACTTGTGTGACTGAGTGGCGTTCGCATTTTGTCCTTTCCCCCTGACAGCACGGAATCTGAAAGATGTCTTGCAGGCACCGCAGGCTTTGATCTTTGATCTGTTTTATTAGTTGGTCGTCCTAGAGAGTGGTGGACCCCAGACGAGCACACAGCGTAGGCCGCTCTCCTGTCATTTGTCATAGATCTCAGAGGCCGGTAGCATAGGCATAGTCTCTCTTAGCTGTGTATCCTGAAAAGCTGCTAATGTAGTCTCCACCTCAGCTTGCCAGGGTCTTCTATGTCGCGTGTATACAGTATTTTCTTTGGGTAGTTTATTGATGACAAATTAAGGAACTCCTGAATTTAGAAGCTGAGAGCCCCCTTGAGCTCCATTTAATACTGGGCGATTACTGGGTGCTGCTGTCATTAGTATATCTCTATGCCACAGTCACTGAATCCGAAAATAGCTTTCTTACCTAACGTGCATGTTGCTAAAATGCTTTTTAAACGTGTGGTTAATATTAAAAAGTAGGTAGCGGGGGCACCGGGGTGGCTCAGTTGGTTAAGTGTCCGACTTCGGCTCAGGTCATGATCTCGCGGTTTGTGAGTTCAAGCCCCGCATCAGGCTCTGTGCTGACAGCTCAGAGCTTGGAGCCTGTCTTCAGATTCTGTGTCTCCGTCTCTCTCTGACCCTCCCCTGCTCACGCTGTCTCTCTCTCTCTCTCTCTCTCTCTCAAAAATCAATAAAACATTTTAAAAACTTTTTTAAAAATTAGGTGGTGATTAGGGCAAATTATGAAAAAACTGAGAATAATTTTTAAGCTGAGATTTCATATCTGCGTAATAAAAACCCCAAACTCCAGAAAGCGTAAGTTAACAAGTGTGCCGTAAAGCCAAACTTTATTAGGAATATATAATGCTTAGATATTTACTTTCATTACCTACAAAAAAAGGAAGTTGGGTTGAGAAAATTAAAAGTAGAATAACCAGTAAAAGGTTACTTCACGTTACTTTAAAAAAAAACTAAATTACTTTAAAAAACAAAAAAATAAACTTTAAATATTTTATTTAAGATTACAAAATGTTTTTGTTAATGTTTATTTATCTTTGAGCGAGCGAGAGACAGAGACAGAGTACAAGTGGGGGAGGGGCAGAGAGAGAAAGGGAGACACAGAATCGGAAGCAGGCTCCAGGCTCCGAGCTGTCAGCCCAGAGCCTGATGCAGGGCTCGAACTCACGAACCGCGAGATCGTGACCTGGGCCAAAGTCGGATGCTTAACCGACTGAACCCCCTCAGGCGCCCCTAAGATTTTGTTTTTAAGTAACCTCTACACCCAACATGGGGCTTGAACCCACAGCCCTGAAATCAAGAGTTGCACGCTCTACCACTGAGCCAGCCAGGGGCCCCAAACATAAATAAATTAAAAAAAAAAAAAGCTCTGGTTTAGATGATAACTTACATGATTACATGCACAGCTTATCTCTAAGGAACCTTGGGTTTTGAAATTCTCTTAGTCACTTGCTGCTGTCCTTGAGGTTTCTAAGTAGAGATTAATGCAGGGCCTTATTTGGAATGGGGACTTGAAGCCGGTTTGCATAGTGCCAGACAGAAATTAGGTGAACGTTCTTGGCCTCAAGAATTGGGGGAGGGGGGGCGCCTGGGGGGCTCAGTCGGTTGAGCGTCCGACTTTGGCTCAGGTCATGATCTCGCGGTTCGTGAGTTCGAGCCCCCGAGTCGGGCTCTGGGCTGACAGCTCGGAGCCTGGAGCCTGCTTCCGATTCTGTGTCCCTCTCGCTCTCTCTGCCCCTCCCCCGCTCGTCCTCTGTCCATCTCTCTCTCTCAAAAAATAAACGTTAAAAAATAAAAAAAAAATAAAAAAAGATGGGGGTTGCGGGAGGCAGCCCCACCTCTGCCCAGACACTGGCGCCTTTAGACCTTCCAGACCCTCCTCTCCCACCCCTGCCCAGCTGGAGATTTAAGGAGCACCCTTCTGGATCCTGGAAAACTGGTCCTTCCCCCTCTCAGAAGTCCATAAAAGTTGGGGGAGGGGGCCAGCTGTCATCCTGAGTGACTTCTGCAGACCTGTCTCCCGCTGGGGTCTGGAGCTCCCCTACTTTGTAGAATAAACAGGGATGGGGTTTAAGAACTCTTGAGAGGGGGTCCCCACCAGTCACACCAGAGCCCACGTGTTCTTCACTCCCCCACCTGCGCACGGAGCACAACGTCCGCTCAGTGTCCGGGAGTCCAGAGGACATCCGCTTCGTCCAAGGGCAGCCCCGGGCGTCCAGGAGTCAGCTTATGAACACACAGGAAATTGGGTACCGATGAGCCAGCAAGCACCTTGTGGCTTCTTGTCCTCTGGCTGGAACTTGAGGAAGACGAGCCTTGGACCGTGTGTGAGGAGGGGGAGCACGTGAGGAGGGGCTTTCTTGTTTGTTTTTTCCCCCCTGCCAGTGAAAGTGAATAAGAAAAATGGGCTGGGGACAGCAGACAGGGAGGCCAGGCCACCAGCTGGCCTTGGGTGTGAGACGCAGTCACAACAGCTGGGACCAGCTTGGGTCTTCTCTGTGGCGAGACCCACTTCCTTTATCAGAAAGGAAGCTTCTCGGGCTGTCCCAGCACCTTGTAAGGAGTTCGGTTTAAGACGATCCGCTGTGAATGGCCAGGGCTAACATCGAAGTCTTCAGGCGACCGCAGGCACCACCCACGACGCGTCCCAAATGCACCCTCCCCGTGCATCCCTCTGCCGCCCCATCTCAGCTCGGCCACTCCACAGTCGTACAATGGTTTCCTGCTGCCCGTGTCCCCTCTCCGAGCCACTCCCCATGTAGTACACGGCAGCCAAAGGTGTCTAAAAACCACAGGCCAGCGGCGCCTGGGTGGCTCAGTTGGTTAAGCGTCTGACTTCGGCCCTGGGGATGTTGATCTAGAACTTTGAGAGCTCCGTTTCTGAAGAGACTCCTTTACATGCCAAAAGGTTAAAAAAATCATTTTTCGAGGCGCCTGGGTGGCTCCGTCGGTTGAGTGTCTGTCTCTTGAATGTCTGACTCTTGGAGGCTCAGGTCATGATCTCACGGTTTGTGGGTTCGAGCCCCACATCAGGCTCTGTGCTGCCAGTGCGGAGTCTGCTTGGGATTCTCTCGCTTCCTCTTTCTCTGCCCCTCCCCCTTCATTATTTCTCCCTCAAAATAAATAGACATTTAAAAAAAAAATCATTTTCCAAAGTGACCTAGGCCATTAGCCCCAGTCATAGAGAAGGGAACGAATTTCTTTTAGAATGAGATTCTTCCTTATGCTCCTCATTACCAAAGGGAGGCCTGTCCTCCCCGGGTCTGCCTGGGGCAGAGAATGAGAATAAAGCGACCCCAGGCCCTTTCCAGCTGGGTTTGCGACAGCGGGGCCAGGCCGGGCGCGGCGCGAAGCTTCAGGAACAGCCCCTGCGCCAGCAGGGGGCGCTGCCGCAGCAGGAAAGGCCGCCTGCAAAGTGCCGGTCGGGCCTAGGCCCCTGGAACTAAAACGCACCAGTGCCCGCAGTGGTGGCCCTCGAAGCTGCAGATTCAGAGCCACCAGGCCCTGACCACTCCTGAGGGGCTCGCAGTGGGGGGACCACGGCTGTACCCCAAGGCCGCTCTTCTTGCTCGGGGCGGGGGAGGGGAGGAAGGTGGGATGGGAGCAGCCAGTCCGGTGGGGCCGCCGACAGTGCCCACAACCTGTCCCTCGCCCCGTTTGCTGTCCTTCTCAGTCTCCTCTGCCCCCAGGACGAGTGTGCGTGTTTATGACTCACCTGTCTGTCTCCCCCAGTAGGGCATGGAGCCTGGCCTTTGTCCGTTTTGTGTGCCCCTGAGTCCGGGGTGCCTGGCCCAGGGCAGGGCCTCTAACTCTGACAGATGAATAGAAGGAACATGAGGATGGGCAGCTGTGGGCAAGAAGGACCGGGCAGGACTGAGTGTGACGGGCTGCACTCGCAGTAATTCAGTTCTGTGCCCTGCAAATCCAGGACACCTGTTTCAGTGTGTTGCGGGGCACGGGGGGGGGGGGTGCTCCTCCCGGCAACACACACGATTCCTGACACTTTCTAGACTGGAAATGCTTACTGGTAGACTTTCTGCAGGAGGTTGGGCCGGAGGTTGGGGCTGGGAGGTGAGCATCATGGGAGGCGGGCATCATGGGAAATGAGCATCATGGGGAGGTGGGCATCACGGGAGGTGGACATCACAGGGAAATGGGCATCACGGGGAGGTGGGCATCATGGGAAATTGGCATCACGGGAAATGGGCATCATGGGGAGGTGGGCATCATGGGAGGTGGGCATCACAGGGAAGTGGGCATCACAGGAGGTGGGCATCACGGGAAATCGGCATCATGGGAAATCGGCATCACGGGGAGGTGGGCACCATGGGAGGTGGGCATCATGAGAGGTGGGCATCACAGGGAAGTAGACATCACGGGAAATGGGCATCATGGGGAGGTGGGCGTCACAGGAAAGTGGGCATCACGGGCGGTGGGCATCACAGGGAAGTGGGCATCATGGGAAATGGGCATCACAGGGAGGTAAGCATCACGGGAAATGGGCATCACAGAGGTGGGCATCATGGGAAAAGGGCTCACAGGGAGGTGGGCATCATGGGAGGTGGGCATCACAGGGAGGTGGGCATCATGGGGAGGTGGGCATCACAGGAAATGGGCATCACAGGAGGTGGACATCATGGGGAGTTGGGCATCACAAGGAGGTGGGCATTGCAGGAAATGGGTATCATGGGAGGTGGGCATCATGGGAAGTGGGCATCACGGGAAATGGGCATCACGGGGAGGTGGGCATCATGAGTCGTTGGGACAAGCTGAGCTCAAGCACCAGCACCGCATTACTACTTTGCAAGTCGTTTCAGTGTTCTTCTTTCTCAACTGATTTTTTTTTCGTTCACTGTCTCTCTTCTTTTTAAAAGAATTTTTGGTAAAATACACGTAACACAAAATTAGCATCTTCACCATTTCTCAGCGTCCAGGTCAGTGCGGCTAATCCGTCCCTGGAACTCTCCTGGCAGAACTCACACTGTGTCCCCGTAAAATACTAGCCTCCACCCCGCCTCCCCAGCCCCTGGCACCCCCCATCCACCTCCCGTCTCTGTGAATCTGCTGCTCTCGGGACCTGCTATGACCGCAGTCATACAGCGTCTGTCCCTTTGTGACGGGCTTCCTTCTCGGAGCACGAGGTCCTCCAGGCTCAACCGTGTGGTACCAGGGGACGGGCTGTCCTTCCTTAAAGGCGGGGTACTAGTCCCTGTGCGCGTGGACCGCGCTGGGTTTCTGCGTTCCTCTGTGGCATCGCTCCTGCCTTTCGGCTGCTGTGAACACGGGGGTATAAATATCTCCCTGAAACCCTGCTCTCAGTTTTTCTGGGAAAATACCAAGAAGTGGAATTGTTGGATCATGGGGTTGTTCTAATCTCAATTTTTTAAATTACTTGTTTAAAACTGTTTTTTATGTTGATTTTTTTTAAAAAAATTATTTATTTTATTTTTTTACATTTATTTATTTTTGAGAGACAGAGTAAGACAGAGTGTGAGCAGGGGAGGGGCAGAGAGAGAGGGAGACACAGAATCGGAAGCAGGCTCCAGGCTCCGAGCTGTCAGCACAGAGCCTGACGCGGGGCTCGAACCCACGAACCATGAGATCATGACCTGAGCTGAAGTCGGATGCTTAACCGACTGAGCCCCCCAGGCGCCCCCTACCCATGTGTTATATAGGAAGACTGTAGTTTGGAGGCGCCTGGGGGGCTCAAAGTTTAAGTGTCCGGCTTCAGCTCAGGTCATGATCTCACAGTTCGTGAGTTTGAGCCCCCCGTCAGGCTCTGTGCTGACCACTCGGAGCCTGTCTCAGATCCTCTGCCTCCCTCTCTCTCTCTGCTTGTGCGCGCGCTCTCTCAATCTCTCTCTCTCTCTCTCAAAAATAAATAAACATTTTTAAAAAGTTTATAAGACTGTCGTTTGAGCTCCAAGAATTTGGGGGTTTTTCAACCATCTCGGTGTTACGAATTCTAACTGAAACCCCTGGAGTATATACATTGTAGGATTCGCATTCTTTTCAACATACGGGATATTTGAGGGTCCATCTTCGATGTGGACGAGCTCGGACAAATGTCCCACGGGAGCTTGAGAAGAATGTGTGTTCTGCTTCCGTTAGATGCAGTCGTGTCAGTGCTTTTTGTTTTGAAAACTTCTCTATTTTGAAGCAGCCTCAGACTCGCGGAGAAGGTGCAAAAATAGTTCCGGGCGCTCACGTGTGTCCTCCAGCCAGCGCCCCGCAGTCGCGCGTCTTACGTGACCGCGTCGCAGTGATCAACCCGGGAACCCGACTCGGGCGGGCTCCCGCGGACAGCCCTTGTTCGGGCTCCTGCTGCCTTTCCACGCACCCACTGGTTCTCTTCTACCCAGTTCTGTGGACCCGCCGCCCCGGGGACAGACCTGTCTGCTGTCCCAAAACACTTCCTTGGGCGACCCCCCCCTTGGTGGCCGTCCCCCCGCCCCACTCCTACCCCTGGTGACCTCCGCGGCTTTTTTTTTTTTTAATCTCGAGAGTGGTAGATGCGCGAATCACCCAGCACACGGTCCAAGAGTGGCTTCGTTCATGCCTTTGAGATCCGTCCGGGGCTTCTGGGGTCGGCTGCTCCTTATCTTTCTGGCATTTTCCACTGTCTGCACCGGGGAAGAGGCCGGAGCCCCTTCCTCAGCCCCGGCGTCCTGGCGCCTGCAGGCTGCGGTGCATGCGGAGCCCCCAGCCCATCTGCTCTGGCTCATCCCCACTGGGTGGGTCCCCACCTCTCAGATGCGGGGAAGCAGAGCTCAGAGTCATCGGCTTCTAACCTGGCTGTGAGCGGAGGGGCACTGCCCGGCCTGGAAAGCCGCTCCGGCGCACACCCGCTGACCCCCTCACCTTCCCGCTCCCCAGTGCGGGGCCCTCCCTGCCCCTGCCCCCCGGAAACGGCCCAGGATGGAGACGGTCTTTGGCAGGAGGTGTCGTCCATGTTGAGACCTGAACCAGGAGAGGGAGGCAGCCAGACTGGGATAAGGGAAGAGCGGCTGATGCCCCAAGGGAACAGCAAGTGCAAAGGGCCTGAGGTGGCAGGTGCCTCTCCATGAGGTTTCCAAGTAAAGACGGGGAGGAAGGCCCTGGTGTCAGGTGGTGAGGATTCTCCAGGCGGGGACTCCACTTCCTGGCCGCTTGTCCTGACTTTGGCCGGCAAATTGGGGGCAGCGACAAGGGAATGCATTCATGACCCTCACATAGAGAGAGAGGACAGAAGGCCATGCAGGGGGATACGCGTACACGCGCGCGTGTGCGTGCACGCGCGGGAGACGCGGTTTAGTAAGTCCTGAAGCAGACAGGAGTGTGGGGGCTCCGGGAGACGTCGGTGGGACAGAGGGGTGACCGAATCTCTTGAGAAGGCACACAGCAACGAGTGAGGCGGTGAGGCGAAGCCGCGCACCAGGCGTCAGGGTCACCCTACCTGGCTTCGAATTCCAGCTCGGGCCCACCCGTGGCAGCTGGGAAACCCGAAGCCAGGAGCGGTGCCGAGACCCGCCCATGGCCGTGGCCCCCGTCCACAGGCCCCCACTCCACGCTGGCTCTTCGTCCCAGAGCACCGGTCGCATGTCAGACTTTCTTCTGTTCCTCCCAGTCTCAGAACCCGGTGAGGAGACCCCCAAAGAAATACTCACTTTCCAGGAGCTGGAAATAGCCTTCAGACTCTCCCCGCCTTTGACCTGAGGGGCCCGGGGACGGCAAGAAAGTGACCCGAGGTCAGGGCACCCGGGTGGCTCCGTCACTTCAACGTCTGACTCTTGGGTTCGGCGCAGGACATGATCTCAAGGGTCTGTGGGTTCGGGCCCTGCGCTGGGCTCTGCGCTGACAGTGCAGAGCCTGCTTGGGATTCTCTCGCCCGCTGCCCCTCCCACTCTCTCTCTTACTCTCTCTCTCTCAAAATAAATAAATAAACTTAAAAAAAAAAAAAACAAAACGAAAGAGGGGCGCCTGAGTGGCTCAGTCGGTTAAGCATCCAGCTGCAGCTCAGGTCATGAACTAATGGTTTGTGAGTTCGAGCCCCGCATCGGGCTCTGTGCTGACAGCTCGGAGCCTGGAGCTGCTTCGGAGTCTGTGTCCGCCTCTCTCTCTGCCCCTCCCCCGCTCGCGAGCTGTCTGTCTCTGTCTCAAAAATAAATAAACATTGAAAAATTAAGAAGGAAGGAAGGAAGGAAGAAAACTACCTAAGATCACAGAGCCTGGCCGTGGTAGAGATGGAAGTTGCACCAGACCAGCTGGCTCCCTGGATGGCCCGATCTAACGTGTAGTCTTGGGGCGCCTGGGGGGCTCAGTCGGTTGAGCGTCCGGCTTCAGCTCAGGTCATGATCTCGCAGTTCGTGGGTTTGGGCCCTGCGTCAGGCTCTGTGCTGACGGCTCGGAGCCTGGAGCCTGCTTCAGATCCTGTGTCTCCCTCTCTCTCTCCTCCTCCCCTGTTCACGCTCTGTTTCTCTCTCTTTCTCAAAAATAAATAACCATTTTTTAAAAAGCATGTATTCTTTACTCATTCATTCAACAAACACCGTCTGGAGTATGTACCATGTACCGGGCACTGTCCCGTGAATTCTCATTCCCGGATCACTCAGGAGAAAGTGGGGGAGAGGGGGCTGAAGGGTCATTGTGGATGGTCACAAGAAGAAACCTTGGCACTCTGTGTGAGGTCTGGGGGAGGGGTGGGTAGTCGGGGACGGCTCCCTGGAGGAGGTGATGGCTGGACTAAACATTGCAGGATGAGTCGAAGTCTGCCAGAGAGAAGTGGGAGGGGAAGTGCGCTGCAGGCACAGGGAACAGCGTGTACAAACAGAAACGAGACAGAGAGCACATAACACAGAGGGGTCAAAAATCAACTTCTGAAAATTCAGTTAGGCCTCCTGATTTTTACACATTCAAAAAGAAAGAAAGAGGGAAAGAAAGAGACAGAGAGAGAAAGAGAGAGAGAGAAAGAAAGAATGAATGAATGAAAGAATGAAAGAAAGGAAGAAAGGAAGGAAGGAGGAAGGCAGGAAGGAAGGCAAGAAGGCAGGAGAAAGACAGGAAGGAGGAAGGAAGGAAGGAAGGAAGAAGGAGGGAGGCAGGAAGGAAGGCAGGAAGGAGGCAGGAAGGAGGAAGGAGGCAGGAAGGAGGCAGGAAGGAGGCAGGAAGGAGGAAGGAGGCAGGAAGGAAGGAAGGAAGGAAGGAGGCAGGAAGGAGGCGGGAAGGAAGGAGGCAGGAAGGAAGGAAGGAAGGAGGCAGGAAGGAGGCAGGAAGGAGGCAGGAAGGAGGCAGGAAGGAGGCAGGAAGGAGGCAGGAAGGAGGCAGGAGGCAGGCAGGCTAAGCGTGGGAGCGGAGCGAGAGACCGGCAGCTGGCCTGACGCCCAGGCGCCCGCGGGGCGGGGGTGTCTTGCTCGGTCGATGGTTGACCTGGGGTAGCGGAAACCTCTGGGGCCTTGACTGTCCGAGGCCAGGGCGAGACAGGGAGCAGGACGGACCTCCGAAGCCGCTTCGGACACTGTGGCCTTGATCCTGGGGCCGCGGGAGTCCCTGGGTGGCTTCCTGAGGAACTCAGAGCGAAGTTGCCCCCAGCGTCATCCAGACACCCCGTGGCGCTCAGCAAGCGGCAGGTCCCGTCTGTGCGAGCCGCCGCTAGTGACCCCAGAGAGCTTTAGGGCGTCGGTGACAGGGGTCACCAGGATGACAGAGCATGTCGACACAAACGTGCCTCGATCCCATTCTGTGCGGCACCCGCCAAGGGTCCACAGCTCGCCCACGTGGCCCAGGAGGGGCAGGACCTGCAACCCCGTTTCCCAGATGTCAGCGCATGTCCCCGGGGCCTGTGTTCCCGGACCTCTTGGCCCTGGTCACTGGGAGACGGCGTGGTGTTCCCCAGAGCTGAGGCCTTTGAGCAAGTTATGGCGACTCTCGGGGCCTCAGTTTCCTCATGTGCAGGCCGCGGCGGAGACTACGTGAGCTCGACGGAGCCAGGGAAACCTGATGGCTACGGGGACGCTGGGCCTGCCCTGGGCTCGGGCCTGAATCTTCCCAAAGAACCACGATCCCACGTGCGGTCCGGACACTGTGCCCCAGACGCGTCTCCCACCAAGCGGTCTCTCCCCTCCACCTGCTTTGGTCTCTGCAGATGCTCCCTCTGGGGGCAGCCGGCTGCCATGCTTCGAGGAGGCCCAAACCAGCTGACGGGAGGGGACCGCGTGGGGAGGCCCCCAGGGGACAGCCAGTATCAACGGCCCGACCTGAACGAACTTCCAGATGATTCCTGGGCAGAGACGAGCCCAAATGCCCCACCCACGGAGCCGGTGAGCTTCACACATCCTCGTTGCAGGCAGTCCTGGGGGGACTTTGCTCCACGGCCGGAATAAGGGGCCCCGCCCCCCTGCCCTTGAGAGGGAGGCAGCTGGGAGTGGGGGGGGCGGGGAGTCACCAACCTCCTCTGTGTGCCACACACACCCCACGATGGCGAAATGCACGGGCCTGGGGCTGGGGCAGACCCGGGCTCCATCCCTGTTCCGTTATTTACAGCCGTACACCTGGTCAAGTCGCTGATGCTCTCTGACCCTCAGTTTCCCCATCCGCGGAATGGGGTCGGCTACTAACGGCACCTGCTTCGTGGAACTGTCGAGAGCAGTTGAACTCAGGTGTCAGGAGTCCAGATCGCCACCCCCCATGTGGGCACGGGGGAGGAGGTGGAAGAAGAAAGGGAGATGTGCGCGCGCGCGTGTGAACCCCCCGCGTACGACTGGGAAGGTCGGCTCGCTGGCTGCGGACGCGCTCGTGGCTCTGTGTCCAGCCCGCCACCCGCCCGGCCCGGCCTCACAGAGGTCGCAGATGGGTGGCCTGGTGCGTCCTCCGTTTCAGGCCGTGCCGGGCCCTCCCTTAATAAAGACCTGTTTCTTCCTGGCTGCGCTCTCGGCCTGGCGACCGCGGGCTCAATGAGCTCCTCTGAGCGCCCAGCCCGCCCGCCCTTCTGTTGGCCCACGGCGCCCCGTGGAAAGCTCACAATGTGGCCCTGTTCTCCTGCCACACAGCCGCCAGCTCCCCGGGCCAGCTGGGGGGCGGGGGCTTGCTGGTTTTCAGGAGGACGCACGCACCGTGTGTGGCCGGAGAAGGGCCACCTCTTTGTTGGCGGCCCCTTTGGATTAAGGGGTGATGTGTTGTGGGCAAAACACGTGCAGCAGGCACGGCCGCTCCTCTGCCAGCCCCGCGCTGAGGGCTCTTCCTCTGGTCCGCACGGGGCTGCGTCCCTCCTCTCCCTCCTCCAAGCCTGAGCCGGACCGGCTCCTCCCTGGACCGGGGTCTGCCCTGCTGACCGCTGCGCTCTGCCTCGTGGCCCCGTTTGATCGTCCCCATGCAGGTAGCATTGGTCTTGTCTCTCTAGAGGGATCCTGTGTGTCTCGGTCATGGCCATTCCCCAGAGCCCAGCACTGTGCCTGGTGCACAGAAGGCCACACCCAAGATTTGTTAGATGAACGAATGAACAAACCAACGGCTGTGTTAAGAAATCGGCCTGTGAGGGGGCACCTGGGGGGCTCAGGCCGTTAAGCGTCCGACTTCGACTCAGGTCGTGATCTCACGGTTTGTGGGTTCAAGCTCCTCATTGAGCTCTGTGCTGACAGTCCAGGGCCTGGAGCCTGCTTCGGATTCTGTGTCTTTCTGTCTGTCCCTCCCATGCTCACACTCTGTCTCTCAAAAATAAATAAATGTTAAAAAAAAAAAAAAAAGCAAGAAAGAAAAGAACTCTGTCTGTGAGGGACGCCTGGGGGGCTCAGTCCGTTAAGCGTCCGACTTTGGCTCCGGTCATGATCTCACGGTTTGTGGGTGTGAGCCCTGCTTCGGGCTCTGTGCGGATGGCTCAGGGCCCGGAGCCTGCTTCGGATTCTGGGTCTCCCTCTCTCTCTGCCCCTCCCCTGCTCCCACTCTGTCTCTCTCTCTCAAAAATAAATAAACATTAAAAATTTTTTTTAAAAAGAAATCAGCCTGGGAGTCCGTGAAACCATGATTCAATGCATCAATCACTGAATTAATGAGGTCCGGGCCCGCGGGCAGGAAGCCTCGCCTAATGTATATTTTGTTAATCACCTGCTCCTCCCCACCTACCTGTCAGCCCTTCCAGGGCAGGGCTGGGGGCAGCGTCCTCACGCGGTACCCGAACCCGCAGCCAGCCCTGGGCCCGGCTGACACACCACTGCCCGTGAACAGTGATTGGATGAATAAGCAGGGGCCCTCACGTGACCTCTGATCGATTTGGGGCTCACCCTGGCTTTGTCAGGTCTCAAGAGCTTTGTACCCACTGCTCCCTGGGCCTGGAATTCTGCTGCCCGGCCCCCTTCACCTGAGGGTCCTCTTCCTTGGGGTCTCAGCGGGAACAGCCCCTTGGCGAGGCAGTGGGCCCAGACCTGACACGTGCTGCGCCCGCAGTCACAGTATGTCCGAGATACGGGAACCAGAGTCCTGTCCCCATTCATTTACAGGGCAGGGCTTTTTTTTTTTTTTTTTTAAGTTTATTGATTTATTTTCAGAGCGACAGAGATAGCAGGAGCAGGGGAGGGGCAGAGAGACAGGGAGGGAGAGAGAGAGTTGATCCTGAGCGGGCTCCGCACTGTCAGCACACAGACCGACGCGGGGCTCGAACTCACCAACCGCGAGATCGTGAGCGGAGCTGAAATCAAGAGTCAGACTTTTTTTTTTTATGTTTGTTTATTTATTTATTTTGGGAGAGAGAAAGTGTGAGTGGGGGAGGGGCAGAGAGAGGGGGAGGGAGAGAGAGTCCCAAGCAGGCTCTGCACGGTTGGTGTAGAGCCCGACGCGGGGCTCGAACTCACAAACCGCGAGATCGTGACCTGAGCTGAAGTTGGACGCTTAACCCAGTGAGCCCCCCCAGGCGCCCCTATATGGCAGGTTTTTATCCAGCGCCCAGTGGATTCAGAGATGGAGCGGAAGCCGCCGAGGGAAAGAAACACGTGCTTCCATAGAGGGAGACAGGAGCGGGAGCGCGGAAGAGCCGGGCTCAGGCACAGGTGATCTGGGAAGGCTCCTTGGAGGAGGTGAGGCGATCCTGGGTGGAGTCCCAGGAAAGGAACTGCCGTTCAGCGGCGGTGGGTGCTGCGTGCCCAGTCCACGTAGGGACAGCCCTCCGAGAGGACGCGGGGCCGGCCCGGGCTCAGCAGGCCTCGCTCCAGGTGCTCCGCCCATTTTCAAGAGCCAGGGCCTGGGCTGCAAGGCCAGGACGTCCGTGGGCAGAGCCACGGAGCGTTGGAAGGAGCTGTGAGCACTGGACGCCTGGGGGGCTCAGTCGGTTAAGCATCTCCGGCTCAGGTCATGATCTCACGGTTCGTGGTTCGGGCCCCGCGTCGGGCTCTGTGCTGACAGCTCGGAGCCTGGAGCCTGTCTTTGGATTCTGTGTCTCCCTCTCTCTCTGCCCCTCCCCTGCTTGTGCTGTCTCTCTCTGTCTCTCTCTCTCTCTCACAAATAAATAAAACATTAAAAAAGATTTTTAATAATAAAAAAAGAAAAGAAACAATTTTTTAAGTATAATCCCCGGAAACCGGGGGGGTTCAGTCGGTTGAGCGTCCAACTCTTGATTTCAGCTCAGATCACGATCTCACGGCTCATGAGTTCTAACCCCACGTCAGGCTGAGGGGACAGCACAGAGTCTGCTTGGGATTCTCTCTCCCTCCCTCTCTCTCTGCCCCTCCCTTGCATGCACACTCTCTCTTTCTCTCTCAAAAATAAATAAATAAACATTTAAAAATAAAAAGTGTAATCCCATTGATGAGCGAGAGAGAGACAGAGAGGGAGAAACGCATCAAAACGTCAACAGGGCTTTTAGGCGATGAGATTAAAGGTCCTTTTGGTTTTCGTCTTTACCCTGCGCTCTATTTTCCACACTCTCGAGCATAAACGTGTATCGTGTTTGCAACGTGAACATTTTTCAGAAAGAAGGGCGTGACAGGGTGAAATCAGGGTACAAAAATCATACTTGCTTCCTTTGCTGAGCTCGGAGAGTGGATTTTTAGAGCCAAAATGAATTGAGTAAGACTTTATGTGAACGTCCCTAGTGGCCCCCTCTCACCACTGGATGGGATGGGATCCCGCAAGAACCGTCCGACTCGTCCGGGTGGGCAGAAAATAATTTTCAGTTTCACAGTGGCCACCCCTAACCACTCCCCGCCCCCCGCTCCCCCTGCTCCCCCTCCAGGGAGGCCTATTTACAGCTTCCGTTGGGTGTAGACGTGACATTTATCTGTGCAAAACCGGGCACCCCCTCCCGGGGGCTTCCCAAGGCACTTCTGCTCCAGGCAGATAACAGAACACAGATAAGTCTACCGGCAGGAATCTGCCTTTGAAGTTGCCTTTCCAAACAAGCCAGGCTCTTGCCGGTCAGGGAGAAAACCTGTTCTGAATCGCTCAAGGTGACGAAATAGCCCTCTCCACATCTCAGGGGCCGGCGGGATTCGGCTCTGAAGGATGGCGGCCTCTACTAGCAATCCGGTTCGCCCTTCATCCCCCTTGGGAGGTAGAAAGCTCCCTGTCGCTGGAGGTGTGCAAGCCGCAGCTGGGCGAGCCTCGCCCGAGCAGGAAGTTGGGAGTCAGCTCTCGGGCGGTGCCATGGGCTGAATTGTGTCTGCGGAACCCACACGGTGAAGCCCTGGCCCTAGAGAAGGAAGGAGAGCCCTTGGCTTGGGGCAGGTCTCGGAAGGCTTCCTAGAGAAGGCGCCTTGTAAGCCGGGACTTAAAGGAGTAAACCCCCGGCAAGAGAGAGGAGGGCACCCTCCGCCTCTATGACAATGACGGACAAAGCACAGAACTCGCCAACCCAAGGGCTTGCTTCTGGGAGCTCATGCGTGGGGATGTCCCGTCACGTCATGCAGAGAGAAACACACGTCAACGCCAGCCACCCTGGGCACCCGGGGCACCCTGGGCACCCGGGGCAATGGGCTCCGAGGTTCACGGAACCAGAAGACCCAACTTCTGGCGCAAATCACGGCCCTGCTTCCTTCTGGCTGTGTGCTCTCGGAGAAGTTACACAACCTCTCGGAAAAACTGCTAGAAGTAAACTTTCGTCACAGGATGCGTTCATTCCTCACACGTATGTGATCTGAGCCCCCCTGTGTGGTGGGCGCCGCTGTCGGCAGAGGAAAGAGCAGGGACCAGAGTGCGGCTCGCGGGAACATATCGTTCTAGAAAAGCCCCAGAGACAGGGAACGGATGGACTCCGTGAAAATCTGCTTGTTGCTCCTTCTCCTGCTTCTATTCTTGCCAGGACCTGCACCCCCAGGCCTCTTTGCACGTGCCTCATAATGCAAACAGCATATGTCCCCCCCCACCCCGTAAGGGACAAGGGCAAACGACTCCCCTGGAATAGACAACATCTAAGGAAGGACCAGGTGAGAACGAAGCCATCATACGCGCGCTCCAGACGCGCGAGACGTCTCCACGCCGAGGCCCCCTGGCACCAAGGACTAACACCTGGGTCCTCGTGTCTTTTTCTGACCACTTCCCGGACGTCTGAGGGGACACGCCAGACCACGGTCCTCTGTCAAAACCCCCAGACCCCAGCAGAGACCCGTCTCCTGCTCCCCTCCTTTCTGCGGCTCGCAGACGCTCCGTCTGTGTCTCTCTGTATCTTCAATAAACTGTTTTCACTCTTGCTGGCTCGGTTTGATTCCATCCCGCAGGCAGCCAGGGCCCCCCTTGGCTGGTCCTGTGGGACCCCCTCTGCGTCCTCAGACCCTGTCTGATGCCTGGGGCACCACACCCACAGCCAGGACAGGGGTGCCCCGAAGGGTGTGGCAGGAATGCAGATAACAGGAGGCGGAGGGGTGTGGCTTCAGGGTGGCCGGCGGAGGGGGGCTCAGCAGATGGGGCACCTTGTGGACAGCGGGGGAGAGAATCCAGAAGTGGCCTTGATACAAGGCTCCAGTCATCATCGGTGTGGGGATTTTCCTTCTTTCTTTCTTTTTAAGTTTATTTCTTTTGAGAGAGAGAGAGAGAGAAAGAGAGAGAGAGCAAGCATGAGCAGAGGAGGGGCAGAGAGACAGAGAGAGAATCCCAGGCAGGTTCCATACTGTCAGCCCGAAGCCCCATGTGGGGCTCGAACTCACCAACCCGTGAGATGGTGACCTGAGCCGAGATCGAGAGTCAGATGCTCGGGGCACCTGGGTGGTGGCTCAGCTGGTTGAGCATCCGACTCTTGATCTCGGCTCAGGTCACCATCTCACACTTTGTGGGCTCGAGCCCCACATCAGGCTCTGCACTGGCAGCTTGGAGCCTGCTTTGGATTCTTTCTCTCCCTCCCACTGAGCCACCCAGGCACCCCTCCCAAACCATCGTTATTCTCTTGACATCAAACCCAAGAAACAAGCCCCCCCCGCTTAAACCTGACCTACTGGTGACTGGGAGCCACCTTAGAAAGGACCCCATGTATCTCCTATCCCCGGTGAGCAGCTTCCCATTTGCCGGGACTCTGGGGACCAAGGGCCCCCATCTAGTAGTCTTAGCAGCTCCTCACAGAGATGACTCCCCAGGCAGTACCGAGTCCCAGGTGCACCGACCGAGCTGGGGACAGCCGAAGCGGCCACGCGGCTCTGCAAAGGCCTGCTCAGAGTTCCAGGGCTGACAGTCCCTGCCAGGATTATTCAACCATTCCTGCCGCTGGAGGTGGGCAGGCAGCTGGGAGTCCCCGGGGAGCCTGGAACTGGAACTGGGCCAAGCCATGGGTAGGCAGACGGGAGGGGTCCACTCTGCACTCTGTGGCTTCTTACTTTTCTTTCAAAGCCTCCGACCCACTGCCCAGGAAGCCTGGTACTCTCAGTCTGTTGGAGAAATCCAGGCAGGTGTTCTTTCTGCCAGCTGCCTCCTCCTTGGAGAAGCATCAATCACTGGAAAAGCCAGGATGCTCAGAACCAGAAGGGATGGGACCCAAGACCAGTCCAACCAACACCTATCCAGGTCCTTTGTCCATGTTTAATCCAGTTGTCTGTTTTTTGTTGTTGTTGAGTTGTAGCTGTTCTTTATATATACTGCATACTAATCTCTTTTCTGATGTATGATTTGCAAATGTCTTTGTCTATTCCATAGGTTGCCTTTCTCTCTGTTGATAGTGTCCTTGGACGCAAAAAAGTTTTTAGTTTCAATGAAGTCCAATTTATCTTTTTTTCACATTGTCTGTGCTTTTAGTGTCAGATCTGAGAATGGATTGCCAATTCCGGCATCATGAAGCTTCTCTGCAGTGTTTTCCTCTAAGGGTTTGCTCAATGGTTTTAGCTGTTATGTTTAGATCCATTTTGGGTTAACTTTTGCATATGGTGTCAGACAAGGGTCCAGCTTCATTCTTTTGCATGTCGAGTCTTCCCGGCACTATTTGTTAAAAAGAGTGTCCTTTCCTCATTCAATGAGCGCTTGTTGAAAATCACTTTCCCATATATGTGACCTTTTATTTCTGGGATTTCTATTCTGTTTCATTGGTCTATATGCTTGTTAATTTTATGCCAGTACCACACTCTTTTGGTCACTGGCTTTGTAGTAAGTTTTGAAATTAGAAAGTGTGAAATGTCCAACTTTGTTCCATTTGGAGTCTCTTGAGAGTCTATGTGAATTTTAGGATGGATTTTTCTATTTCTTTTTTTTATTGTAAAAATTTTTATTTTCTTTTTTGAGAGAGAGACAGAGCACGAGTAGGGGAGGAGCAGAGAGAGAGAGGGAGACACAGAATCCGAAGCAGGCTCCAGGCTCCGAGCCGTCAGCACAGAGCCCGACGCGGGGCTCGAACGCACGAACCGCGAGATCGTGACCTGAGCCGAAGTCGGACGCTCAACCGACTGAGCCACCCAGGCGCCCCAATACCATAGAAAATATTTTTAAGTGACATGTACTCCCTCATTCCCAAAGAAATGCATTTTCACAAAAGACATAAAAACACACAGAAGTAAATGTTTAAAAACCACCCTTTGAGGGGCGCCTGGGTGGCTCAGTCGGTTAAGCGTCTGACTCTTGATCCTAGCTCAGGTCTTAATCTCAGGGTTGTGAGTTCAAGCCCCCCGTTGGGCTCTGCGCTGACCAGGAAGTTTGCTTAAAAAAATAAAACACAATAAGATAAAATAAAATCAATAAAATAAAATAAACCAACTAAAACCACCCTTTGAGAAAGATTGATGAAATGCAGGGGGGGGGGGGAAATGCAAACTGAACACAGACAGCAGCCCACATTTTCTGTCTCCTCCGGGGACATCAAGGAGCCACCTTCCCTGGGGGTCTTTCAGCTGCATAGACTGACTATCTGCTGCCTGCTGCTCACGATCTGCCCACACACAAGTGTGTAAATGCCTGGGAGGTGGCATCTTTAGCCTCCTCCCCCCTTGGGGGCGCATTTCCTTCTGCTGTCCCTGCTTAAGCTCTTCTCTGCTCCCAGAAAGTTTGGTGGGGATGCCTGGGACTCTAAGACTGTCTCTCGCAGAAATGAAGCCCTAGGCTTTATCTGTTGCTGTTGTTGCAATTAGTCATTTACTTATTTATGTCCTAATAGAGTTGGACTTGACATTCCAGCTTTGTCTCAAAAGGATGTTGGCGTCTGGTTATTTTCAGACCTGCAAAATCAACGAAGGCACGCTCTCCAATGTTGTACTTAAATAGAACCTTCACACTGTCCACGCTCTTTTATCGGGGAAGCCCGTTGGTAGGAACCCACCCAGAGGAAACGTTTGACTTACACAAGGGCATTTCTGGAAGCATCGTTTGTAACAGCACAGAGCTGCCCAGTCAGGACGGGACCCGGTGAGTGGAGTATGATTACCGGAGATGGGACATTGGCACGTCAGTGAGCTGTGAGGGCTGCATCGAACTGCACCACGGCACGAGGGATGGGAAAGAGATTATAAATGAAAAGATCAGGACACATTAGGAGTCATAAAATGTGTTTAAGGTTTATTTTATTTATTTTGAGAGAGATGGAGAGAGAGAGAGAGAGTGCATGGGCAGGAGAGGGGCAGAGAGAGGGAGAGAGAGGATCCCAAGCAGGCTCCTTGCTGGCAGCACAGAGCCCAGCGAGGGGCTTGATCTCACAAACCGTGAGATCATGACCTGAGCTGAAATCAAGAGTTGGACGCTCAAAGGACTGAGCCACCCAGGCGCCCCCCTGTGCAATGTGTTTAAACCCTATTAAAACGTGCAGCAGTAAAACATTTTCAAATTTTTGGGGGCGCCTGGGTGGCTCAGTCGGTTAAGCGTCCGACTTTGGCTCAGGTCATGATCTCTCGGTTCGTGAGTTTGAGCCCCGCGTCGGGTTCTGTGCTGACAGCTCGGAGCCTAGAGCCTGTTTCAGATCCTGTGTTTCCCTCGCTCTCTGCCCCTCCCCTGCTCGTGCTCTGTCTCTCTGTATCTCAAAAATAAATAAACAAAACAAAAAAAATTTTTTTAACTTCTTCAAATTTTTTAACGGCTTGGAAACAAGTCAGTCCATGATTTTATGTGTGAGAGACAACAAAACTGTATGAAAATCGGTGCGATGTCATTCATGATGTAATTGTGAAAAATATAGTAGTTTAAAAAAAGGCCTGGAGGGAAGCATAGTGACATGTTCGTTGTGACTGTAAGTTCTGGTTTGATGAGTCATTTTGCTTTTTTTCCCCCCCTTTTTCTTGTTTTGTGTCTATCTTGGCTACAATGAAGCCTTCTACTGTAATCAGAAAAACAGTTCTTTTTAATCTTTTTTTAATGCTTAGCCAAATTGAAAGTTCATCGAAATGCAAGTAAATGTGTCGGGGTGAGATGATAGGGAATTTTTTCTTTCCCTAATTTTAAGAATTTGCTTTGATTTTTTTTTAAAGTTTATTTATTTATTTTGAGAGAGAAAGAGAGAGAGTATGTGGGGGAGGGACAGAGAGAGAGAAGGAGAGAAAGAATCCCAAGCAGGCTCCACACTGACAGCGCAGAGCCCTACATGGGGCTCGAACTCACAAACCGTGAGATCATGACTTGAGCTGAAGTCGGACGCCCAACGGACTGAGCCCCCCAGGTGTCCTGAAACTTTTTTTTAATGTTTATTTATTTATTTTTTTGAGAGAGAGAGAGAGAGAGAGAGAGCGAGAGCACGCGTGTGCATGGGGGAGGGGCAGAGAGAGAATCCCAAGCAGACTTCCCAAGCCCACCCCCATGCAGGGCTCGGTCCCATGAACCTCGAGATCATGACCTGAGCTGAAATCAGGCTTGGGGCGCCTGGGGGGCTCAGTCGGTTGAGCGTCCGACTTCGGCTCAGGTCATGATCTCACGGTTCGTGAGTTCAAGCCCCGCGTCGGGCTCTGTGCTGACAGCTTGGAGCCCGGAGCCTGCTTCCGATTCTGTGTGTCCCTCTCTCTCTGCCCCTCCCCTGCTCATGATCTGTCTCTCTCTCTCTCTGTCTCTCAAAAATAAATAAATGTTAAAAAAAAAAAAAGAGTCAGATGATTCACTGACTAAGCCACCCAGCCGCCCCTTCTAGAATTCCTTTAATGTAAGATGTTGAAAAGAGGCAAATCAGTAGAAGCAGAAAGTATGCTTGTGGTTGCGGGGGGTTGTCAGGGTCTGGGAGGAGGGGGATGGGCATGACTGCCAGTGGGCACAAGGTATCTTTCGAGGCTGATGAAAATGCTCCAGGAATGGATAGTGGCGTTGGATGGGTATCATTGTGAATATACTAAAAACCACTGGATTATAATTTTTAAATGACGGGTCGTATGTTTGATAAAGTGCATCTCAACAGAAAATGTAATTTAAGGGGCACCTGGTGGCTCCGTTGGCTAAGCGTCTGACTTCAGCTCGGGTCACGATCTCGCGGTTTGTGGGTTTGAGCCCCGCGTCGGGCTCTGTGCTGACAGCCCAGAGCCTGGACCCTGCTTCGGATTCTGTGTCTCCCTCTTTCTCTGCCCCTCCCCTGCTCATGCTCCGTCTCTGTCTCTCAAAAATAAACATTAAAAAATTTTTTTTAATTAAAAAAAAGAAAATGCAATTAAAAAAAGGAAAGGTAGGAAGAAAGTTTGCGAATGCATATAAACGATAACCGTAAGTTGTTCTGTGACCGTCTGGGCACGGGCTGACCTTGCATCATGACCTGGCTCTGCTCCCGGGGGTTTATAACTGCCGAAAATCCGTTTTCACAGAGGGGGCCGACCGAAATGGAAGCAAGAGTCCCCTCGAGGCAGAACGCGGTGAGCTATCGGCCCAGGGCTCCTGGGGCGAGGTCATCGACGGCCGTGCGCATCGGACGTCCTCTGAGGGGGCGACAGCTTCTGCCCCTTCGTAGGCGTCCGTGCTGCCGTCCTGGGAAGCCCCCGCCTGTGCCCCCCGTTCCACCCCATTCCCTAAGCTCTGCTCTGTTCACAACGCTGGCGACGAAAGGATTTGGGGTGTGCAGTGAGAACCGGAAGCTGAGTGCCACGCCAGGACCAATGAGGGGCAGCAGGACAGCAGGGGCTGTGGAGGCCCTGACATGGAAACCCCTTGTCGGGGGTCCCCACAGGGAGGCCCCCAGCTGCCTTCCAGGCTGTGGAATGAAGGCAGAGTGGGCAGGCTCAGCTCCGAAGCAGGGCTCCGGGAGGTTCCAGGACCCCCCCCCCCCAAGTTAGTTCAGGGGACTCTGCGGGCCCAGGACACACGCAGCCCCCAGGTTCGTGCCCGTGTGCCCGGGCCTCCCCTGCAGACTGGGAGCCCCTGGGCTGTGCTGACTGTCTGTGTACAAGAGCGTTGTGAGCGTAGGTCCGTGATGGTGAGTGTGTGTGAGTGTGGTGTGTGCTTGTGTGCGTGGAGTTCTGTGTTTGCCCGGGAATGAGACAGCGTGCGCGGATGGGCCGCTGCTGGGAACGGGGCAGAGGTAACTGTCGTGGGGGCTGCGCGGGCCTTTCCAGTGGGCCCCACACCCCCTCCAGCGCCTGCCTGGCATCTGTGCAGTTCAGCCGCGCTGCCCAGGCTGCCCCCCACGACATTTCCCCTCCCTGCCCCTTGCCCTCCCCGCCCCTCTCCCTCCCACCCTCCTGACGCCCTGTCTGTCTCTGTGTCTTGGACCCTGACTCTGACCCTGTCTCTGGTCCTTTCAAGTCCCTCCTCCCTGTCCTTGTCCCTCTGCCTCTCCGTCTCAGTCTGTCTCCCTCCTTCACCCCCTGCCCCCTAAGGAGGGCTGGCAAGGCCCTGACAGGCCTTTCTGGCAGACACAGCCCAGCTCTCCCCACCCACCCCCCTCCCCGGGAGCCGCGGGTGCCTATTTGCATCGGGAGGGCCCTGAAAAGCCTTCTCTCCTCATATCTGACGTGGCTCGTTGTCACCCTGTTTTACGGGGTCTAAATGAACGCATTCATGCAGATGGAGCCACACCAGGGAGGGGGACAGACCTAATCATTAACGAGGGTGGCGGCAGCCCGCAGAGCTGGCCCCAGGACACCCAGGAGCATGAATGAAGAGAGCTGCCCTCTCTGAATCTCCACGGAGCGCCCCACAGCCAGCGGGGGCCCAGAGAGCGGGGAGCAGCCTCACAGTCCTACAGGACCATGGCCTTGCCGCCTGCTAACCCCCCACCTCCACCCCGACACAGCCCTGGATGCACTTCGGTCAGGGTCCCATTTCATAGATGTGAAGACCGAGGCCCAGAGAGGTCAGTGGATGGCCTCAGGCCACACAGCACAGTAAAGGCTCTGACAGTCAGAGCAGACAGTCTGTCCTTGGGCCGTCTAGGCTGGGGAGCCCTACCCACCTCCTGGGTAAGAAGAAGTCCCGGGAGGGGCCCCCGTTCAGTCCCCAAATGTTCCCTGATGCTTCCATCACCACCTAGGAGGCTCAACTAAGTAATTTTGCGGAGTCGAGCTCTCTCCCTGAGAGAGTTCTGAGTCTGATATAAAAGTAACACGCTATTTATAGGTGTTCGTGTCATCCTTCATTCACTCTTTCACTCGCTCACCCACTCACCGCATGTGCTCTCTCCAGGCCCCCGTCAAACCTCTGGCATCAGGCACCAGAGCCAACAACCAGCCTGGACGTAAGAAGTGATTCAAGGGGCAGAAGCCCAGGCCGTGGACCCCTGGAGCCCCAGCCTCAGGCCACCTCCTCGAAGCCTTGCCTGACTGTCCCCCAGCCCCCAGCCCTTGCACTTGCACGTTGGTGGAGGCGCTGGCTGGCTGGCTGTCCCCACTGGCCTGCTGCCCCTGTGGGCCCAGTGCCCAGCACGGGGTCTGCCTGCAGCAGCCGCTGAACGGTGCACCCCGTGTATGGGGGGCGGCCACACCTCCCGGGACAAACACCTCATGAACCGCAAGGGCTTGTGCATGGGTGAGGGGCTGAGAGCCAGCGCTGCGGCGGGGTGGGGCGCCGGGGCGCGGGGAGGCCCGGGAAGCGGCCCTGCGTTGGTCCAAGAGGACCAGGCTTCCCTGGAGCTGCCCCAGCGGAGCCCCGCCCTTCGGGACCGACCTTGGCCGTTCCCGGAGCCTGGCCACGCCCAGTGCACAGCCCCAGGGACGCCCCCTTCCCAGGTGTTTACAGATGGGAAACTGAGGTTCAGAGAAGTGATCTGCCCAGATTCAGTTACCCCGAGCATGGCTGGTGTTCAAATCCAGATCTGTCGCTTCCTCCCCCGGACTGGGCATTTTCCCATAATAACCATCGACACGATAACAGCCATCCGATGCCGATGCGCTTCCAACCTTTAATGTGCTTTCCCCGACATCATCTCCCTGGATGTGCTTGAGAGCCGCCAGGGAAGAGCCCTCAGCCTCATTGACTGATGGGGAAACTGAGGCTCAGAGTGGTTGCACACCTTGGCCAGGTCCCTCCTTGTGCTAAGGGGTACTTCCAGCCCACAAGAGGCTGGGCCTAGACCTGGGAGGGGCAGTCTAGGCTGGGGGGCAGACTTTCTGCCCTGACAGCTGGGCTGTGACTGACCTGCAACTTGCTGGGTGGCCTGGGTGGCCTGCCAGGAGCGCCCCAGCCCGGCTCACACGCAATGCCGCCGGGGCGCGTCCTGCTCTGACCTGTTTTCCTGGCAGGGGCTGTTGGGGCCGGGCCGGCCCGGGGGACCTGCCAAGGCAGAGGTGGCCATGGGGTCAGAGGCAGCGTCCTCTGCCCTCCCCGCCCTTCCTGGGCTGACAAGTCTTTCTCCTCTCAGCTTAGCTCATCAAACTCCCACCCATCTGTCACAGCCCTGCAGAATGGCCCTGCCTCCAGGAAGCTTCCAGACTCCCCCAGACCGAGTTGGGGGGGAGCCTTCTGCCCCTGCTGTGTTGTCATGATGAGTTTAGCCAGCTCCCTGGGGTCCTGGCTAGAGCACAGCCCTGTCCAGGGAGGCTCCACTGCCCCCCTTTTTCTGGAGTGGGGGATCACTTTAAACCAGGGCCAGTGATGGGACGGGGGCCCCAGACTCCAGGGCATGTTGGGCAGAGGGAGAAGGAGCTACGGACACGTGCACTTGCAGGGGGAGAGGTGGGGACCGTGAGAAACAAGCCGGGACACTTTGTTCTAATCACAGACGGCCCTTCTCAGTGCTCCACCGCGTGGCCCGGCTGATAGTACCAGAGGGAGCCCGAGGATCTGGGAAGCGTGCACCCCGGGGGGTGACAGGAGTTCCAGGTGGAAGGCAGTGCCAAAGCAAAGGTGAGGTGGCTGGGACAGTTGGGCACACAGGGACAGTCCAAGGTGGAGGTGACCCCCAGTCCCGGCGCTTCGGACCCTGAGGTAGGAGTGTCCTCTGTGTCCCTGTGTCCTTGGATGGAGATGGGATGACAAACGTCCCTGGGCATGTCCCTCGGAGCCGGAACCTCCAGTCTGGCAGCTTCCGCATGAGCTTCCCGGTCGCAGTCAGTGGATCAGATTAACCTGCCCAGCCGGCCCGAGGCGGAAACACCCACGGGTCCTAGCTGGGAGCGCCAGGCTTTTGTTTCTAGAATCTCTCTCCAAATATAAAAGTGATGATTGTCTGTTGTCAAAATACAGTGGGAAAAGCCAGAAAGGCACCAAACTTATACCAAACATCACGGAATCACCCCATCTGGCCCCCCAGAGACAAACCTCATTAATACATTGGGGACGGCCCCTTGGGTGTTCAGTGTGCACCTTCTGGGATCAGGCCATACCTGAAATTCTGCGTTTGGCTCTTTTCATTTAACAAATATGTTATGATCTAAAATCATGTTTACTGTTGCTTTCTGATTACAAAATTATCATCTGCTCACCGTGAAAACAATTACAGACACATCGAACAGAGAAAGTCTAGGGGAAAAAGGTGAAAATCCCCCCCCCAGAGGTCCTGACCAGAGACCCCCCTGTGGATGGTGGTGTAAATGGCCCCACGAGTAGACCAGCAGAGGCATTAAGAACGTGGGCTTCAGGGTCAGGTGGGCTAGTTCAAGTCCTGTCTCCACAGTCAACTCCTGAGCTGACCTCTCAGGGCCCCGGCTTTCTATAAAGGAGAACAGATCAGGGGTGCCTGGGGGGCTAGTCGGTTAAGCGGCTGACGTTGGCCTAGGTCATGATCTCACAGTCTGTGAGTTCGAACCCCGCGTCGGGCTCTGTGCTGACAGCTCGGAGCCTGAAGCCTGCTTCGGATTCTGTGTCTCCCTCTCTCTCTCTGCCCCTCCCCCACTCGCTCTCTATCTCTCTCTGTTTCGAAAATGAATAAATGTTAAAAAAAATTAAAATATATAAATAAATAAATGAAGTAGAACTGATCAGTGGGACCTACCCCATAGAGTTGCTGGAGGAACTAATGAATGAATGAAAAGCATTGGCATGAATGAGTAAGGTGCTTACATAGGTAAGGTGCTTAAAATGGTACACAGTAAGTGCTCAATAAATGTCAGATTCTGAGCAAGTACCCAACAGAATCAACAACGGAGCCCTGGCCACGCACCGGGGGAGGGCCTCCCATCTGTAACCGGCGCATCCTCCCAGCAAGCCCGCCAGGCAGGTACTTTTCTTGTCCCCATTTTGCAGATGTGACAAATGAAGCCATGTGGGTCGAGTGTCGTGACCACACCGCGCACAGAAGCCCAGAAGTGGAACAGCCCAAACATCCACAGCTAGAACAACAGGCAAACACAACCCGGGATCGAGGCGGCGAGGGGGGAAGATCACTCGGCCGTGACCAGGAATGGAGCGCTGACCCCTGGCCCTGCTAAACCGTGGGCGGGTGTAGAACACACTACCGAGGGGCGCCTGGGGGGCTCAGTCGGTTAAGCATCCGACTTCGGCTCAGGTCATGATCTCACGGTTCGTGGGTTCAAGCCCCGCGTCGGGCTCTGTGCTGACAGCTTGGAGCCTGGAGCTGCTTCAGATTCTGTGTCTCCCTCTCTCTCTACCCCTCCCCTTCTCACGCTCCGTCTCTGTCTCTTAAAAATAAACATTAAAAATTAAAAAAAAAACAAAACGCACTACCCAGATGGAGAAAGCAAATTCGAAGGCCACACTTCATATGATTCCATTTATACGAAAGCCCTGGACAGGCAGATCCACCCAGATGGAACTTGATGCGTGGGTGGTCACCAGGGGCTGGGGGAGGGGGAGGGGCAGGGGTTGGGCAGGGCAGTAGCTGCTTACTGGGTGTGGGGCCTCTGCTGGGGGAGATGGAAAGCTTTCCAGCTACCTGTCGGTGGTGGCTACACAAAATTGGGGACGTACCAACTGCCATTGAGTTGGACATTTAAAAATATTTTTTAACGTTTATTCTTTTTTTTTTTTTTGAGAGACAGAGAGAGAGCGCGAGCAGAGGAGGGGCAGAGAGGGAGCCACAGAATCCGAAGCAGGCTCCAGGCTCCGAGCTGTCAGCACAGAGCCCAATGTGGGGCTCAAACTTGTGAACCGTGAGATCATGACCTGAGCTGAAGTCAGACGCTTTACTGACTGAGCCCCCCAGGCGCCCCTAAAATAGTGAATTTTTTGATCATGAATTTCATGCCCATTAAAAAATACAAAGGAAAGAAAGAAGGGCCCGGCTCAGGATCACGCAGCGAGCAGCTGACCGTCGAAGTGGCCGGAATGCTTGTCCTCCAGGTCCCCTGAGGACCACACTGCAGAATGCTTTACTCATCAAGGTTTGCACCCATCACCACGACCCCAACCTCCAGCAGCGGAATCACGGGGTCACAAGTGCTGCGTGACACGTTTGGGGACAGACCTCGCCCTATGTGAGCACGTGGTGGGGAGGTGGGAGCACGGGCCACCGGCCAGGATCCAGAGAGACTGGTCAGTGCGGTGGATCCCGGAGGCCTGCAGGGCGGAGGGCGGTGCTGACCTTGGGCCTGCACTTTCAGGTTAAGCCTCGGCTTTCAACACCGGCCTCCAGCTTGCCAGGGTTATATGCATCCTTCCAGAAGCCAGGACTTCAGGACAGCGTGGCCTCCCGCAGGCCCCAGAGCTCCACATGGTGAATCACAGCATCGACCGGCCCCTGGCCACCATGCGGCCTTCGCACACACAGGGCCCCTGTGGGAAAACCAAGGCACTAATAACTCAACCACAGGCAAGGGCCAGCCGGAGCCGGGTGCACGAGAACGAAGACGCGGGAAATGTCCACGCACGCGCCCCCTACTATCCTGCAGGCGTCTTGTGAGTATCTTGGAAAGCTGGTTATGGACATTCTAGAAATAGGTCCAAGAGATGCGGTAAGTGAGAAGAGCCCAGCACCGGGTGCACAGTCAGCAAGTGGGAGCCGTTGTTACTAGTAAGTTGGGCTTTTATGCTTTGTCCACGTAGTTCCCATTCGCCTAGAACGTGTCCGGAAGGCTACACGAGACGCTGTGGACGGTAGCTAGTTCCTGCTGGGGATGAGCAAGGGACACTTCTCACTGACTACCTTTCTGTTCTATTGGAAAGTTTCACCAGGAGCATGTGTTACCTTTTGTGTTTCAAGTTTATTTATTCGTGTTGAGAGAAAGAGGGAGAGAAAGAGCAAGGCAGGGGGAGAGAGAGAGGAAAAAAGAGAACCCCAAGCAGGCTCTGCACCCTCAGCACGGAGGCTGACGCGGGTTTCGAACCCGCACACTGTGAGATCATGACCTGACTTGAGATCAAGAGTCGGACACCTGGGGCGCCTGGGGGGCTCAGTGGGTTAAGCCTCAGACCTCGGCTCAGGTCACGATCTCGCAGTCTGTGGGTTCGAGCCCCGCGTCGGGCTCTGTGCTGACGGCTCGGAGGCTGGGGCTGCTTCGATTCTGTGTCCCCTCCCCGTGCTCTCTGCGCACCCCCCTGCTTGCACGCTCTCTCTCTCTCCTCAAAAATAAAATTAAACATTAAGAAAAATTTTAAAAATTCAAAAAAAAGAATCGGACACTTAACTGACCAAGCCATCCAGGTGCCCCTTAGCCGGTGCTACTTTTATAACAACGTAGTTCAAAATACAAGTATACTCTGAAATAAAAGACTGTTAGGTATTGCGACCCTCTCAACTAACAGGAGAGGGAAATGTTGTCCCGCCCTCACCTCCTCCAGGAAGTCCTCCTGATGCCCCAGCTCTGCCTGGTACTGTCTGGTTCCTTGGCTGCCTCTCCCTTGAAACTGGGAGTGTGTGGGAGGAAGGGCCTTTGTGACTCATCCCCGATCGCCATCGCATTGGCTGGCAAAGGGCTGGGCACATCCGAGTGAAGGAAGGAGGCTCAGAGAGGCTCAGCCAGCTGCCTGAGACGACAGAGCACGTGGTTTGGCAGGGGGACACCCAGGCCTCTGCGTTCCGACTCCACGGGGGGCGGCGGGAACACACGCGTCTCCTGTCCGCTCACCGTAAATGTCCAGAAGAGGCCGTCAGAGTATCGTCTAAAGGGCTGCTAGCCCTTGTGCATCTGCGATGGTCTTTGGGGCTCAGGAGGAGAGTTTGCTCAGGCCCCCAGTGGCATCTGGGGACGCCCCAGGCACGGAAAACACTGGACCGCGCTCCAACCAGAGCCGGCCAGAAACGCCACGGAAGTCAGGAGGGGTCGTCCTCTTACCTGACGCCTCAAAATAGAGATTTCAGGGGCGCCCGGGCGGCCCAATCGGTTGAGCGTCTTGGTTTCGGCTCAGATCGTGACCTTACGGTTTCGAGGGTTCGAGCCCCGCATCTGGCTCTGAGCTGGCAGCTCGGACCCTGCTTGGGATTCTCTCTCTCTCTCCTCTTCCTCTCTCTCTGCCCCTCCCTCCCCTGTTCGTGCTGTCTCCGTCTCTCTCAAAATAAATAAATAAACTTTAAATTTTTTTTTAAGAAACAGAGATTTCAGCCTTCTAAATTTAGGTACAAACTTTTCTGATGACAGCAGAGTCCTTTCCAGGCATAGAGCGGTCAGCACTGCCTGGAAAGATTTGGGGCCCGAGAATTCAGTATAGTAATTCTTTTTTTTTAAATGTTTATTTACTTTTGAGAGAGAGAGAGAGAGAGAGAGAGAGAGAGACAGGGTGTAAGCGGCCAAGGGGCAGAGAGAAAGGGAGACACAGAATCCAAGCAGGCTCCAGGCTCCGAGCTGTCAGCACAGAGCCCGACGCGGGGCTCGAACGCACAAACCGTGAGATCATGACCTGAGCCGAAGTCAGACGCTTAACCGACTGAGCCCCCAGGCGCCCCTCCAGTATAGTAATTCTTATGAACCATTTTGCAGACGGAAAAACTGAGGGTCAGAGAGGCTGAATGTCTGACCCAGATTCGGAGCGTTGTAAGCAGAACGAAGTGTCCAATCAAAATCGAGTCTTCCGAGTCGAGAATGGGTCTGTGTTCACACCTGTGCCTCATACACGCGAGGTGGCTTGGAGTCAGGCTCCCCGGTTCCCATTGCTCCTTGCCTGTGAGGCCGTTTGGGGACAGGGCACAGGAGGCACCAGGCCAGTGTCTGGCACGGAGCGAGCCAGCTCTCAGGAATCATGACCATGTGCGGCCGCTGGCGCTCTCGCGCAGGTGGGTTTTTGGGTTGTGTGTGTCCTTGTGTCCCTCACCGGTGACCTTCCCGACTGGTGATGACCTGTGCTTTGGAGAACGAGTGTCTCACCCCATTGCCGCACGGGCTGGCTGAGGCTTCAAGAGCTGGAGCCTCTGTGAGCTCCACCCACTTTGGGGGCAGGGCGCGGCCTGCTTGCAGCCCTCCCCCCTCCCTCTTCCCCCCTCCCCCCTTCCCCCCTCCGGGGCCCCAGCCTGAAGGCCAATAGCCAGTCCGTGGTCCTCCGCGCTGCCAGAGTGCCGGCCTTGCCCGGAGCAGGCTGACCCTGACCTCCAGCTGCCCTCAGCAGATGTGTTCTCGGCTGACACTCGCTCACCCCGACTGTCAGCTCTGTGCCTTAAAACAAATAAACACAAACCTCAGCTCCGAATGAAGGGACTTCCAGAAATGAGCTGAGTCTTCTCTGGTCTGCGTTTGAAGGCTCTCCTTTGAGTTGTGATCCCCAAACTTTAAAAAAAAATTTTTTTAATGTTTATTTATTTTTGAGATACACAGAGAGAGAGAGAGAGAGAGAGAGACAGGGTGTGAGCGGTCAAGGGGCAGAGAGAGAGGGAGACACAGAATCCAAAGCAGGCTCCAGGCCCCGAGCTGTCAGCACAGAGCCCGACGCGGGGCTCGAACTCACAAACTGTGAGATCATGACCTGAGCCAAAGTTGGACGCTTAACCAACTGAGCCACCCAGACGCCCCGTGATCTGCAAACATTTTTGGTCACACCAGCCTTAAAAAAATTAGGGACTGCAAACACCCTGATGCACTTTATCATATATTTTTAAGCGGATTCTCAGCGTTTCATGGTAAATTTACACAGTTGCAAATAATGTAGTTTCCTACTGTATTGTAAATGTTGATCTATATCTATATCGATATTTTAACGTCTATTTATTTTTGAGGGAGAGAGAGAAAGACAGAGTATAAACTGGGGAGAAGCAGAGAGAGAGGGAGACACAGAATCTGAAGCAGCTCCAGGCTCTGAGCTGTCAGCACAGAGCCCGACGTGGGGCTCGAACCCACGAACCGTGAGATCATGACCTGAGCCGAAGTAGAATGCTTAACCCACTGAGCCACCCAGGCACCCCTAAATGTTGACATTTTAAATTAAACTTGTTACGCTGCTCTTTTAGGTATAATCAATGGAATCTAAATCCCACAGCAATTTGATACCCACTGTCACCCACTTAAAAATGCATAACAAGCTCTTTGACAACTAAACATTTCGTGCCTTTTTCTTGGTTTCTGTGACTTCATATTTCCATTTCCCCTGGGATTTTATCCTAATTTCACAGAATTTATTTTTATGCTGGAAAGTATTTTACTATTATCATTATTTTCCTTGTATAAATTGAAACTAATTTTCTTTTGACTGCAAGTCCCTCTGGGCTTAACAATCTTATCTTGGGGTTGAGTTATCATTACCAAAATTCTTAGTAAAAATGTCTTACGTTACACATTTTGATAAATGATCAAACATAAAGTTACAATTTTACTAGAAATTTGTTAAGGATATATACAGGCTTTATTTTATGAATTAGTTCATGAAGTTTGCAGATGAAAACTGATCATAGAATGAGATGTCGTTCAAGCCAGATTTTCTTTCTCTTTTTTGTATTTATAACATAAGCACGAGAGTAATATTTTCATATAAATGCCGGAATGGGGAAGAAAAGAACTTGTGTCAGAGAAATGTCACTTAATTCTTTGAACTCCTTCAAAGATGTGGCAAAAAAAAAAAAAATCAAATAATGATAATCCATCATCTAAATTATTTTTCCTGATCAAGCATTGGGAACTTGGCTACGATCTTCTCAATTTGTTGATTTGTCTTCGATTTGCTGAAAAGCACCTGGCTTGCGCAGGGAAATGTCACCCAGCTGTTGGCTGTTGGGGTCCTGCAGCCTTTGTCCCTGGGGTAGGGCACCAAAGCAAGTTGACCCAAAGTTATCCGGGAGCCACTGGTTTTTACCTGTTACTCTTTCCAAGACCCCTTGTTTAATGGGAGGTATACAGAAAGAATTGGGGAAATGGAAATATTAATTTGAATACACTCCCCCCCAAATTATGTTATGCCCTTGTTCTATGCTTTATGTATATTTTCACAGAGACATAGGGGTGCCTGGGTGGCTCAGTCGGTTAAGCATCCAACTTCGGCTCAGGTCATGATCTCACGGTTCATGGGTTCGAGCCCTGCGTTGGGCTCTGTGCTGACAGCTTGGAGCCTTGAGTCTGCTTCTGATTCTGTGTCCCCTCCTCTCTCTGCCTCTCCCCTGCTCACGCTCTGTCTCTCTCAAAAAGAAATAAACATTAAAAAAGTTTTTTTAATGTTGAAGCTATAAATTTATAGATTTCATTCAATTTGTGACAAATAGCCACCACCTTACTGGTTGGCCAAGGCAGCCATCACGGTCAACCTAGGAAGCCAATCAGACGTGCTTTCTCAGAGGGGACGTCTGTGTTCATCTTTCAGTTCAGACAAAGGTGGCAATACTCCTCTGTCAAGGCGATCACCTCCCTTCTGGATTCTAGATAAATGAGAGATAATTAGGTGGATGAATAAGCCATGCTGATAAGACAAATGCCTCCAGTCCTTACATGGTAAGCTTTTTGCTTGGTTCCTTCGAGACAATCACTCTGAATGCGCACAGAGAGTCATGTCCCTTAAAAAGCCAACCAAAAGGACAAACACAAAAAGGAGAGTCCTTTCTCCCCATGCTCTAATATACGTGAGTCCAGAACAGCCGACATGAGCCACACACGCGTTTCCATCACCAGTCCCGCCCTTACTGGACGCGGGGACAAAGACAGGGAAGGCCTGTCCCCATGCCTGGATAGAAGGGGCTCTGTTCACACTGTGGTTTGGATTGCGATCTGGGATGGGTGGGCCAGGCCTTTCTCTCACAGGGCAGGAGACGTGAGGAAGGAGCCCTGCTCCGACCTCTCGATAGGGGGTCACCCTGGAAAGTGAGGTCCTTGACCCCTCGGCACCCACGTGCCACTTGGAAAGTCCTTGCCGACCCCTGGCGCACACGGCCCCTGTGAAGGCCGCTGGCTTGGGGGCGCTCTTAGGATTGGAGGGACCTCTGGGCCCTTTGCCCTAGGGAATCAGACTCTACCCCAGAGCGTCCTCAGATGTGGAGGATTAGGAGGGGTGAAGGCCCCCCAGGTCACTCCCACCGGCCAGACCTTTCCACTACCCATCAGCCCTTCCTAGTGATTTCTCCTTGGATGTCTCCAGACACCTCCGCATGGAATGCACAACCGCCCCGGGGGTGCCAGCCTGCCCTTCCTCCTGGGCTCCTGTCTCGGTGACAGCAGCACTTTCTGATGCTGATGCATGGTCAAGGCTCCCATGTTCACTTCCTAATCCTCCCTGGCGTCAGCCCCCTCCCCCGCATCACCACAGCCCCCGTCTTGGTCCTCCTTCCAGACTTCAAGGCGCCTTTCCCAAGCCTGACCTCATGGATGGCGTGCCCCGAGCGATGATCCAGTCATCTACCTGGGCCCGAGTCTGGCCTTCCAGCCCCTTCCCCTTCCAGGCCCCAGTCCCTGCCGGACACCTGTTGTCACACCCGCCCCCACCCAGTCGGAACGGGGAGACCGGTAACTGCAGCCTGCAGCCCCTGGCCTCCTGCATCCAAGGGATCACTGTGTCACCAGCCTCCAAGGGGAGGCATCCCCTGGCTGGCCGAGGACAAAGGCGGTTCTGTCCCCCAAGCCCAGCAATCACTCAGTGTCACCGTGAAGCCCTCAAGGCTCATCATACAGTCCTTCCCTCCTACCCCTGGGGGCTAAGGGTACTGAGGCTCACGTTTGGGCAACGAGCCCATTTTCCTGCTGTAGAAATGCGCCCGCAGGCGTGCAGGAGGCCCTGGGCCCCCCAGGTAGGTCCGCCGCTGTCCCGAGGCGCGCCTTGGCCCACACTCGCCCACACTGTTCCTCTCTCCCCCATGCACACGCATGCACACGCTCTTTCTCCTACAAGAGATTGTTCACCAAACCGTCATGGATCATGTACGAGTCCCGGGCAAGCTGTACCTGGCGATGTGATGTGGCCACGGCACACCTGATACGCCTGGGAGTTCACCTGTGTGGGGGACACGGGTGTTGAAGAAAAACCGTGATTTCATCATGTTGATGCCGGGCTGGGAAGGAAGTTCCGGGTGAGAGGTGTTTACACCAGCAGGCGGCTCAGGAGAGGCTTCCAGAGAGAAAATGGGTCAGTGGGCTGCGCAGAGGCAGGGAGGGAGCAGGCTGGTGGGGGCACCTTTCTGGGACACATATGCCCTGCCTGTGGGCGCCGGGCTCCAAGGATGCGCTGAGCAGAAACTGTTTCCTTAATGGTAGGCCCTGACCACAGCCCTTTCTCACGTGCTCCTCTCTTCCCCATGGGAAGAAGTCCCCATGCTTCACTTTTCCGAACCTCAATTTCTCCTCCTGTGAAACCGAACAATCCCCTGACCTCAGAGGGTTCTGTGAGCCCACACATCTGCACCCAGTGCCTGCTGCACAGGGTCACTTGGGCATTCTGGACCCCTCTCTGTCCCTCCCCAGACTGCACCTTGTCACTCACGAGGGGGATGGGGGACTGATGTAGTTTGGAGAGTCCCCTTTGGGCTCTAAAAGGACCCCTGCCCAAGACCAGCCTCCCTATCCTGTTGCTCCCTTGGCCCTGTCAGTCTTGAAAACATTCCTTTTCGTTTTTTTTCTAAAGCGCACATTACAATGGAGAAGTGTCTGCAACCCACTGTGGAGGGGTCGGGGCTCAGCGCCGCACCCCATCTCTGTCTTCTCACTGCTTCCACTGCAGGGGAGGGACGCACAGAGATGGGGACGACCCAGGCACGACAACGCACAGCCCCACTTCTTCGGGGCCACTGGTAATCCTGGGACCAACAGGTATCAGGTCTGGGATTCTTGGAACGTGGGCGCACAGGAGGGAGGTACCTGCGGATAGGTTGGATGGGACAGTAGAAAGAAGTTGCGGTGGGCTTGCGGGTCCTAGAAAGAAGTGTGAGCTCCACCGTGTCCTCCGCGGAGGAGCCTGGGAGACGTGAAGCCAGGAGTGAGAGCGCGGGGGAGGGAGACTGCAGCAGAGATGGCTGTCCCCCGCCCCCGCACCACTGTCTAGTCCTCTGTCTTCCCTTCCAATGAATCCCCGATTTCATGATTTCTTTCAAGGTAGAAACGTGTCCGGCCAAAGACTACATTTCCCAGCTTCCCTTGCAGCCAGGTGAGGCGTGCTGCCCAGGGAGACACAGGAGAAGTTGGTGAGGGGGGTTTTGCAGGAAGCCCCTTAAAGGAGGGGGACAGGGACACCTGGGAGGCTCAGTCAATTAAGCTCCCGACTTCAGCTCAGGTCATGATCTCATGGTTCATGAGTCGAGCCCCACATCGGGCTCTGTGCTGACAGCTCAGAGCCTGGAGCCTGCTTCGGATTCTGTGTCTCCCTCTCTCTCTGCCCCTCCCCTGCTCACACTCTCTCCCTCTCTCTGTCTCTCAAAAATGAATTAAAAAAATATGAAAAGGACGGAGACAGAGAGCTGGTGAAACTTTTTTTTTTTTCCCTCTCTCCTCTTCCTTTCCCTCTTGCTTTCTACCTGGGATGAAGACACAATGGTGGCAGCTCAGACAACTATTTTGGGCCATGAGGTGACCTGCAGGTGAGAAGCCAGGACTCAGGAGGACAGAGCAAAGAGATCTCTTCAAAGTTCCTGATCCCAACCCAGTGCCCCAAGCCTTCCTCGTAGTCTGGTGGCTTAACCTTCCACCTGCCCAAGCAGGAATGCCTTCAGCTTTCCACACCCCATTAGGAAAGCTCCAACTCTGTCCCCGTAACTTAGCTGCTCTCCTTGCTTCCACTCTTCTCAAGGCAGCGTGGGTGATGTTTTTAAAATATTAACCAGATCATGTCTCTGCCCCGTGACTTCTCGCTGAGCTTTGAAAAGACTGTGCACTGACCTCCCAGCCTTACCCTTTCACCCTCAGCTCCTACCACTCTCCCCAGTTTTCAGATGAGGAGACCGAGGTGTCAAAACACATCTGAGATCACACAGCACAGCGCATCGGGTGGTGATGCTGGCACCGTACCTACAGAGATGGCGAAGCAAGACCCCGGTCTGGAGGGAAACCCAGACAAGTGAGACGGTGGCCAAACAGCGGGGCTCTTTCTCTCCTCAGAACCTCCCCACGTGCTGTTCCTTCTGCCTAGCTGCTGTTCCCTTCACTCCCATGGACTTAAATCCTGATTAGTCTTTGGACCTCCCTCAGAAGCCATCCCCCCAGGGAAGCCTTCCTTGTTTCCTCCAATCCCCCGATCTAAATTGGCTCTTTGTTATATTCTTGCCTTTGTTTTTTGTTTTTTTTTTTTAAATAGGCTTCACCTGCCCAGCGTGGTGCCCAACAGGGGGCCCGAACTCAGGACCCTGAGATCAAGACCTGAGCTGAGATCATGAGTGGGAAGCTTAATGGACTGGGCCACCCAGGCGGCCCTCTTTGTCATATTCTTTTATTTATATTTTAATTTTTTAATGTTTATTTTTGAAACAGAGAGGCAGAGCGCGAGCAGGGGAGGGGCAGAGAGAGAGGGAGACACAGAATCAGAAGCAGCTCCAGGCTCCGAGCTGTCAGCACAGAGCCCGACGCGGGGCTCGAACTCATGAACCGCGAGATCATGGCCTGAGCCGAAGTTGTATGCTTAACCGACTGAGCCCCCCGGGCGCCCTCCTTTATTATATTCCTACTGGTGAGCTGGGGGGCGGGGAGGCGGGCTGACTTGCAGGACTGACCCGTGTCCACGGTGTAGTTACTCTGGCCCCGGGCAGCTTCAGGCTTCAGAACGAGTGACACCACTGAAGGCAGAGCGAGGAAGACACGTTCGCGACCAGCTCTCGGCAACCGGCTTGGCCAATCGGCACGTTCCAGCGCGCCGTGTGCCGGGGCTCCCCGCTCGGACACGCGTGGCCCTTTCCACGCCAGGCGTCCCCGCCGGCCTGTGGGGCGTCTGCTTTGCGCAACCCCACCCACCCGGGTCTGGCACGGTGCCTGTGCTGTCACGGGCCCCCGGGTAAAGGGGAAGGTGGCTGGGGGACCAGGCGCCTGTGTCCCCCCGGGGCAGCCAGTCTCCACGGATGACTCAGACACTTCTCTCCAGGGACTGGCTTCTGGGACCGTGGGGTCCGGCGACCTGTGAGCTGGAGACGCTCGGGCAGAAGTTCTTTCTCAGGAAAACCCGGTTCTACTCTTAACGTCTTGAGCGGATTGGATGAGCCCCCCCCCCCGCACCCCCATTGCTGAGGATGATCTCTTTTACTCAAAGGCAACTGCTTGTGCACGTGAACCACACCCACGGACGGCCGCACTGCCACGCCTGCTGGCTCGAGTGTTTGGCTGGGTCCCCATAGACGGTGGCCTGGCCTCTGGGACCCGGGACCGAACCAGAACACTCCTCGTAGGGGAAGAGTCTTTTCCGTGCTCTTTGAGGTCCCTGATGTAATACTGTCTCCCCAGGACGTGGCCAGTGTCCTCACTGGGAGAGGTTGGTGGCCAGGACCCCACGTCCAGGGAGCTTCCCGGCACGCCCTTTCTCTCCTCGCCCCTGAGAAAGTCTGGTGGGGGTGGCCTGCCTGGGCAGCATGGAACCCCGACTCTGGTGTCTGAGCGCCAGGCCGCATCGGGGAGCCCCTGCCCAGAGTCAGGCTCAGCTTCATGGCACAGAAGTGGGAGGCCCACGGGAGGCGGTCGGGGACTCACCGGAAACTGCACTGTCAGGCCCCGGGGCACTCCTCACAGCCCGGCTGGGCCTCCTCCCTCTGACTCAGGGCCGGGCCGCCGTCCTTTCCTCCCCAGCAGGCCGCTGCCCCCTCCTTACCCCGGAACCAGGGACACCGCCCTCCTTGTTCTAAAGGGACACAGGCAGCGCTGACCAGGAGCAGATGGGCAGAGTCCAAGTTTCAGGACGATAATGGCCACCCTCTGAAAGGACTCTGGGGCCACCTGACACTTCTCATTCCTCTTTCTGTAGCCCTGAGCTTGTCTCTCTGTCCCTGTGACCCCTGCCCTCTGAGAGGCACAGTGAACCCTTCCCTCTGCAAGACCCTCTCCGGGGTGCAGTTTCCCCAGGTGCCCGTCCGAGGCACTCTCATCAGGCAACTCCCATCCTCCTGGGTGCTCAGCCAGCCATCTGGGGTCCCCTCCCAAAGTCTTCAGCTCTGTCCCCAGACTGGGTGAGAAAGGGTGCCCCCCCCCCCCCCCCGTCGCAGATGGGAGGAAGATGTTCTTCCTCTGTTGAGCCCTGACTAACCTTTTCCAGGGCCGCCTTACGCCGCTTTCTAAAAGAGGAAACAGGCTCCTGGAGATTAAGTGGCTTGCCCCAAGTCACACAGTGGAGTCGGGACTCAAATTTAGCTCTGACACTCAGGCCCCCTGTTTAGTGCCAACCCCCACGGCAAGCCCGTTCCGCGGTGGAAAGAGGCAGTCGGACTGGGCCCCTTTAGACACGAGCTGTGCGTAAACCCTGGACCCAGAAACAACAGAGAGGGTCACCCAGAGCCCCATGCCACCAGGCACCGAATCAGAGTCAGCTGCATACAAAAGCCCTACCGGTCATGAAATGTCCTGATGATGCTCTGGCTGCCCAGGAAATCGCTCTCGTCATGATGAGTAAGGGTGTCGAGGGGGGACCGATGGGACCCCCAGCAAGAACAGTGTGTTCCCACCCTACCTGGACACACCCGCACGCTCCCTGATGTGCTGGCCTTTCTTGCTGGGAACAAGATTTTCTGGAAGGGAGGACTTTGTGTGCTCGTTCTCACTTAACATGGCTAAGAGGAAGGACTGTCACGCCCATCTTATAGAGGAGGAGACTGAGGCCGAGGTCATTCTTTGTCCAAGGTCACACAAATGGTAATTGCCAGAGGCGGGTCTATCTGGCGCCGAAACCCTTGTTCTGAGAACCGTATCACACAAACTCTTTGCAGAAGCTTATCCCAAGTGACGTTCCCCAAAGAAGTCTTACTTCCAGAGGGGGCTCCCAAGTCCTTAACCCTGGGGTTCTGGGGGAGAGTGACTCTGGACGTGATTATTCCCTGCTGCACAGGCCTGCGGCTCGTTGCATCTAGAGAGTCTGTCATCCAGAACTGCCATCAGGTCCTTGTGAGTCTGGCCAGGGATGTCGGCCTTCCAGAGTGGGGCAAGGGGACCCTCTGGAACTTGGGTCTCTAATAGAACGGGGTCCGTGCCTGAGCACGGCTGAGGCAGAGGAAGGCCGCCAGCACTGGGGATGCCTCTCCTTCTGAGCACGCGCCCCATTCTTGTCCCCATCCCGGGCTCCCTGCCAGGCCTGCGACCCCCATCCGCTCCCTTCCCAGCCCACGCCAGGGTGGCCGCCGCCAGTACAAGCCAGGGGGCCAACAAGGAGGGTGTGCCCATTTCCGGGAGCTGACTGTGGTGCTGATGGCAGATCCCCGGCCAGGCCCTGCCGAGGATGGAGCACCCCAACTGTCTTGGGGTCCCACTGCTCAGCCTGGCACACTCGCCAGGTGTGGTCGGTCTCTAACTCCGGCTGGCGGGCCGTGTCTGCCTTTAACAGAGAGACAGCTTCCACGAGCGAGCCGGGCGGTTCCCGGCGAACAGAACGGAGGCCCCTGCCGTCCCGGCCCCGGCATTCGGGGGCAAGGACAGCAGACAGTGATGACCTAGCCGGCGGATACTGTCAGCCGATTGAGGGACGTAAGAGACGTGAAAACTCAGAGCAAAGTGTACGGGTGACCCCGTCCTCCACGGAAGGCACCTCAAGCGCCCAGTACCGCGTCTGCACAGAAATGGGGCCCGATGCGTGTTAGGGCTGTTGTGGTGCATATGCTTTTAGCCTTATCTGCCAGATCCTTCCACCTGAAGCACCTGACTCTGTCCTATTACTTCCTCATCCGTAAGATGAGGAAACTGAGGCTCAGAGGGGGTAAGCAACGTGCTCAATGTCATGCAATTGGAAGTGTAACACCTTGAATTCAAAGAAGCCGCCCGATCCTCAGTCCCAGGAGTGGGGATACACACACACACACATACACACACACACACACTACCAAGTTCTTATTTTATGAGTCTAGATTCTAACCAGCCATGTCCAATGTCAGAGGGGTAGGATTTTTCATGCATCCGTCCGGCCTTATTCCAGGCCCTGTCCCAGCAGCCCGGGGCTGGGGGTGGGGCAGCGTGGGACCGCAGAGATAAGTAAGCTATGGAGGAGCTCAGGGTTTAATGAGAATGTTCCAGACCTGGGAGTTGGAATCTCAGCAACGTTTCGGGGAGCCCTGATAAGGGGCAATTCAGTGCCCTTTCCAGACTGGCTCAGGGTAAACATGTCCCTTTCCCATAGGACAGGGTGGGCAGGGCTGGTTTACGTTCTAGTTCTGGGCCTGTCACTCCCTTGCTGTGCAACTTAGTGCAAGTCCCTACACTTTCTGGATGTTAGGGCACCACATGGGGGTGCTGGCTGCCCAGCAAGGGCCCTCCAGCCTGGCACTGCTGGCTCCAGGAGGAAGGTAAGGCCCTGGCGGACGTGTGGGACAGCCTCCATGCGCCTGGCATACCTGGAGCCAGAGACGCCTGCCCGGAGCACATGCAGAGAAAAGCTGCGGTTTCCTCGGGGTCGGGCTTCACGGCAGCTGAGGGAGTGACGCGGAGTGGCTCTGAGCACAGGCTTCGGCGCTCCAAACTGGGGCTTGACTCCTGGCTGTGCCCCCAGCCGCCTATGTGACCTTGGCCAAGTCACCCAGCCTCCCCGAGCCTCAGTTTCCTCATCCATAAAATGGACACATACTTGCAGGGAACCTAGAGCAGTGCTTGGCAGCTACCCATTCAGGAAACAGTAGCTGACAGCTGGTAATTTTGAAGCTGATGATGACAGATAGCGAAGCATAAAAGCTACCATTTATCGGGGCGCCTGGCGGCTCAGTAGGTTAAGCATCCGACTCCAGCTCAGGTCATGATCTTGTGGTTGTTGAGTTCGAGCCCTGCGTTGGGCTCCATGCTAACAGCTCAGAGCCTGGAGCCTGCTTCAGTTCTGTGTCTCCCCCACTCTCTGCCCCTCCCCTGCTCGTGCTCTGTCTCTTTCTCTCTCTCTCTCTCTCAAAAATAAGTAAATGTTTAAAAAAATTTTTTTAAAAGCTACCGTTTGTGAACACCGACTTTGGACAAAGCACGGAGCACAAAATAGGTTCTCCACAATGGTGATAGGTGTGTGCATTTAAATATAAATACAAACATATATATGCTTATCAACAGCCTCTGAAGGGCAGAGGGAAGGAGGGAGGGAAAAGAGGAGCAAGAGAAGAAACAGCCACATGGGCAGACTTCAGGGAAGCTCATGTGACACTGAGTAAAATACTCGTTTCTTGTCTTGTCCTGTCTTTTTTTTTTGCCATGACAATCCCAAATTATATTCTTTTAAAAATTGTGTGTGTGTGTGTGTGTGTGTGTGTATAAATTTTAATTCCAGCACAGTTAACATAGTGTTACATTGATTTCCGGGGTACAACAGCGATTCAACACTTCCATACACCACCCAGGGCTCATCACGACAAGTGTCCTCCTGAATCCCCAGCACCTGTGTCACCCATCCCCCCCTCCCGCCCCCAACTCCCGCCTGGTGACCTCAGTTTCTTCTCTATGGTTACGAGTCTGGTTTTTTTGGTTTGTTTCTCCCCTCCCCCCGCCCCCCGCTTTGTTCATTCGTTTCGTTTCTTAAATTCTACACGTGAATGAAATCATATAGTGTTTCTCTTTCTCTGACGGGCTTATTTTGCTTAGCATGATACTCTCTAGGTCCGTCCATGTTGTTGGAAATGGCAAGATTTCATTCTTTTTATGGCTGAATAATATTCCATTGGGAACAGATACCACAGCTTCTTTCCGTTCATCTATCGATGAACAATGAGCTGCTTCCAAAATTTGGCTACTGTAAATAATGCTGCTATAAACATCGAGGTGCATGTATCCTTCGAATGAGGGTTTTCGTATTCTTTGCGTAAATACTCGGTAATGCGATTACTGGATCACAGGGTAGTTCTGTTTTCAACTTTTTGAGGAACCTCCACGCCGTTCTCCAGAGCGACCGCACCAGTCTGCGTTCCCACCAACAGTGCAAGAGGGTTCCCCGTTCCCGGCATCCTCGCCAACACCTGTTGTGTCTCGTCTTTTTGATTTTAGGCATTCTGACAGGTGTGAGGTGATCGCTCACTGTGGTTTTGTAAATACCCCTTTTCCATAGCTTGGATTTTTAATCACGTGACGGTTTTACCTATTTAAAATGACCTTCTAATTAGACTTATGGCTTTATCACTCGATCCTCAGAATAATCTGCAAGAGAGAGCTAGACCCCACCCATTCGGTAGACCAGGTGACATGCACGACTTGCTCAAGGTCACCCGGCTCTCTCTCGGGGGACTCTGGCCCTGACAGTGAGCTGGCGCCTGCAGTCGCCAGTGGCTCTAAGGTGCAGGTCTCTGGCCGAGGTCATGGCGTTGTGCTCCAGGGGGAGGAGCCCCCATGGCCTCTGGCTGGGGCGGCTGGGACAAGTGCCTTCGCTCTGCCTGGCTGGTCTCACTGGCTGCCTTCGAGAACCTGCCCTACAGGCCCCAGCTCTGCTGGGGGAAGAAATAAAAATAGCCAGGCGCAGAGGCCGGGGGCTGGGCTGTGGGCAGCAGTGCATGCCTTTCCCATGACTCGGGTTCTGCAGAGCAGTCTTCCCCGGAGCCCGTGCGTGCCAGGCCCTGGGCTGGGTGCCCGGGAGGCAGAGCCGAGTCAGACACAGCTGCCCCACCCGCCGGAGCTCACAGCCTTGGGGGTGGGAGGTGGGGGCCCGAGAGGGGCTGGCGTGCAGGGGACCTCGAAAGAGAGGCCTCTCGCTCAGCCTGGGGGCAGGGGAGGGGAGCAGAGAAGAGTTCCCAGAAATCGGTCACGTGGGAGAACCCAGTTGTTAGGAAGAGGTGCAGGGCCCATTCCAGGCAGTGGGAACAGCATTTGCAAAGCCCGGGAGGTGTGACGAATTTGACCCACTGAGGAGTGTGGGCGGCTGGGTGCATCTGGAGGGTGGGGTGCCTGTGGGGCAGGATGTGGGGTTGGGCTGGGGAAGCAGGCCGACTTCACCACCGGAGAGGCAGGACGGGACCGTCGGGCAATGGGGAGCCAAGAGAGGTTGCAGAGCAGGGGATGACACGTGAGAAAGACTGGGTTCCCGAACTCAACGAGACAGTCACGCCAAGGCCTGGACTCCACGGTCTCCTGGGGAGGCCTCTTTACCAACTTCCGGTTTCTAGCACCTGCAGCTGCACCAGGGGCTCTCTCTGGCTGTCAGAATTCATGCCTCTGCTGGGCTCCATCCGGTACCACCAGGAGCCGGGGCCCCTGCAGTGGGGAGACTGACCTCTCCTAGAGCAGGCAGAGCCCAGTCAGGCACAGCCTTGGAAGCTTCTAGAGGCTTCTGGGGCTCCTTGGCTCTCTTCCAGTTTCACAGCCACAGGCGAAGTCCTTCTCACACCGCGTCTCCCGGACCCACACTTCTGTCTCCCTCTTCCAATTTTAAGGACTCCTGTGATTAGGTGATCAGCAGGATAATCCAGGATAATTTCCCCACCGCAGGGTCCGGAACCCTAATCGTCCCTGCGCGGTTCCTCTTGCCGATGTAAAATAGCAGACGTACAGGTCCTGGCGATCAGGAGGCGGGCGTCTTTGGCCACCACGATTCTGCTGAGCTCACCCCCGCAATACACCATCTGCACGGAGTCTTTTTGTTTTTATTTTCTTGTTTATTTAATTTTGAGACAGAGACAGACAGAGCCCAAGCAGGGGAGGGGCAGAGAGAGAGGGAGACACAGAATCCAAAGCAGGCTCCAGGCCCTGAGCTGTCAGCACAGAGCCCGATGTGGGGCCCGAACCACGAACTGCGAGATCATGACCTGAGCCGGAGTCGGTCGCTCAACCGACTGAGCCACCCAGGCGCCGCTGCACTGAGTCTTTGCCGGAAAGCCTGGTTACGGCCACACCAAGAAGCTCACCCCTTGAGGCTGGTCCCACACTCCGCTCCACGTACCCCAGCTCCTGGTCAGCATTCTCCCCGTTTCTCGGAGGCTCTTGGCAGTTCAGGCTCCCCAGATATTAGGTTTTGCTGACTTTCACCCTGAGTCACCTCCTCCAAGCCCCTGCCCCTGGCCTCACTCCCCGCAACCTCAGAGTTTCTCTTAAACCAAGGCAATCGAGGCAAAAAGCCAGGAAGGGAATTGAAGCCACAATTGAAGGGAATTGGAGAAGGGGCGTGGCTTTGGCTTCCTCCAGAGCCGGGTTCGAATCCTTTCTCTGCAGCTTCCGCCTTGGGAGACTTGCTGGTCCTTTCAGAGCCTCACCTGACAACGGGGGTGGGGGCCTGGAGGGACCACGGAGCAGGTCAGAGAGTGCGCGGGTGCAAACACCTGGCACGCAGCAGGCTCTCCGGGAAACAAGAGCTGTTGTCAGGGACCAGGTGGTTCCAGCCCTTCGTTACCCTCTCCTTTAGAGACAAGAATAACGAGAAACAAACGCTGTGCTGCCTCCCCGATTGGCCAACCGCTTAGGGGTAAAAGAGCTTTGTGTGTTTGTTTGTTTCCTGGATGCAAAGATCCAGCGATTTCTCCTATCCCAGTGCAACTGACGACAGGCGGCCAATGCCACCCCCGCCTGGAAGGCAGCTGAGGTTGTGGGGTGACACAGGAGAGGCTCTTCTGGGGACCCCCCAGGACCTTCACCCCAAACCAGCAACAGTTTCAGGCCCTGTGCTAGCCCCAGGGGTAATTAGGCCAGGTGGTCTCGAGGCAGAAGTTCCAACGGTCCCCGCGATGCTGTAAATCAAGCCACAAACAGGGAGGACATCTGATGGACCGAGGGTGTGGTCGTTTTATGGCAATTTCCCGCTTCGGGCAAGGTTTCCGGGGCATCGCCTCCAGCCTCCCCTCCGTCTGACCGTGGAAACGAGTTAGGCGGTGGGTTCTGACGGTTTGGGCATTAACGCATCCCTGTGATTACTGTTCCGTATTCCTGTGGACGGTGTTGACTAGAAAGAATGTGGGGTTTTCTAGACATTTTTTTTTTCAAGAAAGATGTACGACATAGGAGTTTCCACAGGATTCCTGTATGAGTTTGGTTGTTCTGTTTTTCAAAAGGATGGGTTTTTGTTTTTCAAAGACTGCGCATCTTTCTGCCGACTAGATGCTCCGAAGAACCTTCTAGCATCTTTCTCCATCTTTCTCCCCAGGGCAGCTGGAATTGAGCCCGCCATCACCAGGCATGCCTGGCACATGCCAGGGGCACAGCGGGGGTACACTGTGAGGAAGCCCCCCTCCCCCCCACTGTGAATCCGTGAATGCACCGCACTCAGCAGGCGGATGAGATAAGACCGGCCACGGGGCAGAACGTGTGGCTAAGGCCTGAGTCCCTGTCACAGCTCTGCCACTTTCTGGCCGTTCCCCCTTTGCAAGGTCTCTATTTCTCTTTGCTCTGGTAAAATGAGATAGTAATGGCAATTAATTGCCTCAGAAGACTGTGAGGGTTTGATTTGTAAATACACATAAAGTCCACGGCATTGCCCGCGGCGCTAGGTAAGCACCCAGCAAACGCTAGTATTTTTCTCCTGCTTAAGAAGGCCTCGGTGACGGGGTGCCTGGGCGGCTCTGTTGACTGAGCGACTGTCTCTTGATTTCGGCTCAGGCCATGATCCCAGGGTCGTGGGATGGAGCCCTGCATTGGGCTCTGGGCTCTGTGCTGCGCATGGAGGAGACTGCTTAAGATTTTTTTTTCTCTCTCTCTCTTTCCCTCTGCCCCTCTCCCCTGCACACACACACTTTCTCTCTCTAAAATAATAATAATAATAATAAAAGAAGGCCTCCGTGGCTCGTGGCTCGTTAAACAAATAGCAGGCAAACGAATTCATACACGCATATGAGGACAAGGACTCCAGTTTTCAAGTGAGGAATAAGGGCCTAAAAAGAAATGAGCCACAGGCATATCATTCACGGTGACCAAAAGGTGGAAGGAAGCAAGCCAAGTGTCCATCGATGGGCGAACGAAGTGTGTGCGCCCGTGCGGTGGGACATTAATCGTCCCTAAAAAGGAAGGACTGGCACCTGCAACAGCACGATGGCCCTTGAGGACGCTATGCTCGGTGAAGTAAGCCAGTCGCGAAAAGACTAATCCCGTGATTCCACTTATACGAGATCCCGAGAGGAGTCAAACTCACGGACACAGAAAGCGGACTGGCGGCTGCTGAGCCCTGGGGGGTGGGAGACGGTGGCCGGGGGCTGCTCACCGTGTTGTGTCAGTTTGGCAAGGTGGAGATTACGGAGGTGGACGGTGGGGAAGGTTGCACATTACGGCTCTATATTTGGTACCCCCGAACTGTATCCTCAGAAATGGTTCAGATAGTATATTTTAAGTGTATTTTACTACAATTAAAACAATTTTTTAAAAAATGACCCATCTTGCCAGGTCCCTCTGCTGGGAAGCAGGACAGGAAGGATTCAGACTCAAGTCTGAGTGACTCCCCGGCCAGTGGCTCCCCACCGGAAACTTCCCATCCTTGCGCCTGTTGAATGGGTAAAATTCAGGGGGAGACGGTGGCTTCCAGAAAGAGCTGAATACTAAGGGAAGACACAAAAGGCAACTGGGAGAGAGGAGAAATCAGTGGCCATGAAGTCAGGAGAATGGAGTGTCAGGCGACTTCTGCTCTGTGAGCTTGGGCACACCACTTGCCTTCTCTGTGCTTTGTGTCTCCACTCCTACAGGAGGGCTAGGTTGGGAGGGCATCCAGGGCCTTCCAGCCCGAAGTTCTAGGGATGGGTCAGATGGGATGCCCAGGTGCATCCTCACAGCTCCAACGGGCCTGAGAGCTCTCCCCACGCCCCCAGGATCCATGCTGGGCGCTGGGAATGGTCTTCTTCCTCGAGCACCTACCATGCACCAAGCTCTGTTCTGGACCAGGTCCTGACCTGTGGGCTGACATCTTGTTAGGGAGGAGAGGCAAATGACAAGTAAATAAACAAGAATAGATCCTGCAAAGATGAGAAGATGGGTAATGGGGTAGGGTTTTTCAGGGGAGAGGCCAACAGAGTTCTTGGTGGAGAGGAAGGCTCTGGTTGGGCCCCAGGAAGGCATCCTGGAGGTGGTGGCATTTGGGCCGGGCCCTGAGCCTGGTTCCACAAGCCCTTACTGAGCACAGACTGCCAGCTGGGTGGGAGGTGCTGGAAGTAGGTGCTGGAAGTAGGCGTCCCCCACGCCCAGTCTCGTGGGGACGACAGACATGGCAGCCACGGGACAGGGGATGGGGACAGCAGAGCACCTTTGCCCGGATAAAAAGACGCGTGAGCTGGCCCCGGCAGGACGCATACGTTTATCCGAGTCGAGAAGCACCCCAGGCTCGGGGAACAGCATGGGACAAGGAAGGCCTGAGGGCCCAACACAGAGCTACATGCAGCGCGTTGAGTTATAAGACAAAAGCTGGACTGAAGTTTGTATGCTGGGTGACCCTGGTTAAGGTGACTCGCTTCCCTGAACCTCAGTTTCCCCATTTGCACAACAAATGGGGGCACTTTTGAGTGCGAAATGAGATGATGAGGGACAGAGCAGAGGCTGGATGGCATGTGTTTCTTTCTTGTGCCTCCCTGTATTGCTGGATCACAGGGAACCGGGGGGACGGGGAGGGAAGGGTGAATTTGCTCCATTCAGCTCCTGGCTAAGCCCCTTCGCCTACATTGGCCGCTCACCCCTCTTCCTATAGAATCCTCTTCTGGGACCCCAGCCTCCCCACATGGAGCCTAGCAGCCCCAACCTCTAAAATCTCCACCCATCGGAAACATTCCATCGTGGATGTCATGCTTTGACGGACCTTCTTTCTGCTCCAGGAAATGAGGGCTAAGGACAAGTGGAATTCCTGGTCAGGGTTAGGGGTGGCCCCAGATCCTTACTCTGGAGGGATGCCGCTCGGCTATGGAAGTCCCGCGCTCTGGGGAAGCGGTGGAGAAGGTGCCTCTGGTCAGGAGAGGCAAGGGAGGTGGCATTCGTGCCCCCCGATGTCTCCCAGGCTGAGCTCAAAGGGCCTCAGCAGGAAAGGAGCTTTGCCCAAGTCTGTACAGCTGTCCGGCCGCGGAGCCACCCTGTCCACTCTTCCATGGTGGCCCTGAGAAGCAAAGCCCCTGCCTCTGTGCCGTGAGCACACCTGATGTGCCCCCTCACTTAGACTCAGTTCTTTCTGGAAGATGCCAGCCTCCTCCAAGGTGACTTCAGCGTTGTCATCAGACTATGACATAATTATGGCATGTAAACATACATATAATAGCCATGTTAATAAGTATCAATTATATTCATCTTCCCTGTAAACACCATAGCATCATGAGCTGTTAGTAACGATTCTTAGGAATGACCCAAACCAAGCCGTAAATCGTCAGGGTCCTCTGGTCTTTATTTATTCATTCAACAAATCCTTATTCGAGTGCCCGTGGTGCGCGAGGCCCTGTTTTAGGGGGCTGGGGACACAGCAGTGCACACATGGCAGATAGAGCCCTGCCTGCCCTCCTGGAGTTTACAGTCAGAGCAGGTGGAAGGCCAGAGGCAAATAAATATGCAAAGAAGCATATGGTGCTTAGCGCGAGGAAGAAAAACCCAGGTCACACAGGGCGAAGGGGAAAGGCTGTGCGATTTTATGACCGTGGAAGATGACTGGGGACATAATCTCATGGATTGAACGGTGGACACAAAAGGTGGACACAGCACCTCTGAATGTGGCTCTATTTGGAAAGAGGGTCTTTGCCGATGTCATTAAGTGACAGATCTGGAGATGAGCTCCTCCTGAATTTGTCCAGGTAGGCCCTAAATCTGATGACCAGTGTCCTTCTAAGAAGAAGAGAAGACAGACACACAGAGAAGGCAATGCGAAGGCCCCAGAGACCATGGAGGCAGACATTGGAATGATGTGGTCACAAGCCAAGGAATGTCTGGAACCATCCAGAAGCTGGAAAGGACAAAGGATTCTCCCTTAAAGTTTTTGGAGGGAACGTGGTTCTGCTGCTGCCTTGATTTCTGGCCTCTGGAACCATAAGAGAATAAATTTCTGTCGTTCTATGCCACCCAGTTGGTGGTACTTTGTTACAGCAGCCCCAGGAAATGAATACTCACAACTTCTGACCCACCTTGAACACAGTGCCGAAGTAACCCACACAGGTATGCAGGGGAGGAGCATTACGGGTGGAGGCAAATCAAGTGCAAAGGCCCTGAGGCCGACTGGGCAGACTTGGGGAACGGCAAAAACCAATGCTGCTGCTACAGGGGGCATGGCGGTTTTTGAGAGCAGGACAGAAGGAGCCTATGGGAGGGCCTTGTGGCAAAAGGACAGCTCTTTACTGGAAGGTTTAGGGTAGGAGGGTGACATGATCTGATGTGGTCCATAATCAGACCATGCTGGCTGCTGAGATGAGAACAGACTGAAGAGGTGGGGGTGGAAGCCCACTTTACGTGCCCCCTCCCAAAGTTAAATCCGATTCTAGAAGCACTGTCAGGCTCACATGCTTTACTGAAGGTTTGTGGGAAAACAGAAGGGAAGTTGGACAGCACACGCCCAGCAAATGCTGTCCTTCCTTCCTCTTTAAACATCTTGGCTCCTTTTTCTTTATTTCAATTTGCATCCAAAATCCTTAAAAAATTTTTTTAATGTTTATTTGTTTTAGAGAGGGAGATAGACAGAGTGTGAGCAGGGGAGGAGCAGAGAGAGAGGGAGACACAGAATCCAAAGCAGGCTCCAGGCTCTGCGCTGTTAGCACAGAGCCTGATGTGGGGCTCAAACCCAGGAACCGTGAGATCATGACTCAAGGAGCTGAAGTCAGACGCTTAACCGACTGAGCCACCCAGGCGCCCCTGCATCCAAAATCCTTTGAATAACAAGCCAGGATCTGGGGTTAGTTTTTGCAGCCGGCTGGCCAGTCTCTGAAAAGCTCAAAGTTCCAGCCCTTAGGTCCCTTGTGGGATTTGAGGACCTCTCCGGGGTCCTTGTATACTTCTCAGTCCTTGCACGGACCAGAGAGCAGACAGTGCCGCGGCCCTTTGGTTGGGGGTGTCCAGGGCCAACTGGTCAAAGGCCAGAACCTTGTCCCCGGCTTGGAGGATGCTTCTCCGGGGCGACTGCCCACACCTTCAGTTTGGGCACCTTTGGGACCCGCACCTCGTTGGTTGTAGTCTCTACCATCATCGCTGTTTTCTCTTCTCGGCCAGGAAGCGTCCTCTTCCAGATCATCCGGGAAAGGGACAGAGGCCACCCCTGGTGGGACTCACGAACACCCTCTTCAACACAACTTGGCTAGACGTGCAGCCGGTTCGTCTGGCCAGAAGTCTCCAGCTTGGCCAACAGTCTCAGGTAGACGTCCTGGCTCTTGGGCTCCTTGCGCCAAACCGTTCGGTCCTGTTTGTGGCCAGTGTTGGCTCCCATGATGGTGCCTCCTGCTCAGCCAGGTCTGGAAAGATCTCTCAGCTCCTTGAATGCATTTCCCGTAGGCGTCACTAGTTCTCTCTCCAGGCAAAGTCTCTGACGGCCAAACAAAGCCTCTGCCAGCCCCGGGAAATGACCCCAGCCTTCCTGATTATTATCATTGACATTATCTCCTATGGTCCGGATTTTGGGCCAGGGAGCAAGCATGTTACATAGATCATCCGTCTCCCTCTAGACCCACAACGACCTAGGTGTTGGATGCTATTATCCTCATAGGTACTTTACGGGTAAGAAAGTTAAGGCTCAGAGCAGGGAACAAGCTTTGCCCAAGGCTGTGCGGCTGACCAGCAGAGGAGTCAGTTCTCGGGATCCTGAGTCAAGGTAAACATGACCTGGGTTGGCCTGAGGTGGTGAAGTATTAGTATGTGTTCACACAAGCCTGACCCTGTAGAGGCATTCACATGCTACCCTGTTCACCAGGTCTTCACGGTGTCCTTGGGGGTCACCAAGCACAGCCAGGAGACTCAACAATGACCTAATTGGTATCAGGAATTTCCAGGCCCCTGGGGTCTCCAACTGTTACCACCACCCTCCCTGCCTCCTCCCCAGGGTGTGGCTTAATTAGTGCACCTTTATTTTTTTTAAAGGTTATTTATGTATTTTGAGAGAGAGAGACAGAGCACGCAAGCAGAGGAGGGGCAGAGAGAGCAGTTGAGAGAGAGAGAATCTGCTATCGGCGCAGAGCCTGACGCGGGGCTCGAACCCATGAACCGTGAGATCATGACCTGAGCCGAAGTTAAGAGCAGGACGCTTAACCCACTGAGCCCCCCAGGTGCCCCAGTAAATGCATTTCTCCGCCATCCTTCAATCTTGTTCCAGGCTTGAAGGGTTGGAGTCCTCCTTGGATATTATCCAGTCCAGACCATACAAGGTGCCTCAGTATCTCCTCCAGGATCTCAGCTCAGGGATCGGGCCGTGTATGAATACGCCACCTGCAAGGTGCTCACCATTCCTCAGAAGGTCTGTCCCCCCTTGGGGCACCTCTGACTGCTTTAAATGGAAAGGGCACTAGAGGAGGACGGATGACCTGGGTGGTGATGCCGGGCCCGGCGACCTTGGACGCATCACTTCCTCTCTGAGCCTCAGCGTCCTCACCTGTGGGGCGGTGGGTGACATGGAAATGAAACAATACAGGTGAACGTTCTTAGCACAGCACCTGCACGTACTAGGTGCTCCCTAAGAGCACTCGCCACTAATGGTACAAACACGTACGACCTGTCCCGGAAGGCAATTCCAGGTGTAGCAAGAGTTCTAAAGGCTCATGCTGGGTGCGAAGCGTGTATTATTAATACTCTTGCACAGGTGAGGAAACGGCCTCAGTGGCCGCCCAAAGTCAGACAGCTTCACCCAGGGGCTGGCTCTCGACACTATATACACTTGCAACTTCACCTGAGACTGAGATGTAGTCAGAAGTCATAAGGGCAGGGGGTGTCCAAAGGGCTTGCCCTCTTCTCTTCAGAGGTGCTGAGAGCACACACAGCACCGATAGCTTGGCAAGGGAGGAGGCGGGAGCCCCAAGAAGGGTCACAGCTTGCCCCGGGGACACCCAGCCAGCCACGCTCAGAACCCAGCTCCTCCCGAGTCATTGCTCCTGAGTCGGAGGCTAACTCCCGAATGGTGGCCTTGCCTCGTGGACCTTTTCCAGCTTAAGATTGGACCTGGTGCTCATGAGTCTCAAGACTCCGAATACCTCCAAAGCCAAGGGTCAGTCTTTCTCAGCCTCAGACGGACCGGAGAGCGAAGCGCGTCACATACGTTCAATCCAAACTTGCTGGGTAGGTGAACGAATCCTACATAGCAGGCTCGCACATTTCCCATCTGCACCGTGAATACATCCCAAACTCCCGGTCATAGCCTGCAAGGCCTGGCTTAGATCTGCACTCTGTTCACACTCATACGCGCGCGCCCGCACACACACACACGCCACCTCTCCAAAGTCCTCTGCAATCCTCCAGCCATGCCGAACTGCTTTCGGTTTCTCAATGCACTCTGACCTTTCCTGCCTCCAGACCTTTGCATGTGCTAGTCCTCTGCCTGGAACCCTCCCCTCCCCTCTCCTCCCCTCCTGACCATAAAGAACCTAGTTCTTCCCGTTCTTTAAGACTCTATCTGAATAGCACTTCCTCCCAGAAGCCTTTTGCTGACTAAGCTGAAGTAGCTACTGCTGAGTCCATTCCTCCTGATTGCTGCTAGTTGCAACATTTATCACAGTTCGTAATGATACATGTAAAGGTTTTATAGTTTCCTCCTCCTTAGATTGTAAGTTCCCCGGGAGCCGGGCTGACTTTATTTACCTGGGCCTCCTAAGAGCACAAGGCACAAGGCACAAGAGCACCAGCACAAGGCAGGTCAGATTGCACTTACAAGGGTTTGCTGAATGGATAGATGGAAGGAAGGAAGGAAGGAAGGAAGGAAGGAAGGAAGGAAGGAAGGAAGAGAAACCTGGAAGGCTTGGGTCCCCGGTCTTGGCAGCAGCTAAGCTGTGGAGAATCACTTCAATTCTCCCAGGCTGTTTCCTGGATCAGTAAAACGACACCACTAACAGTCCCGCCCAAGAAGGGATAAGGGTTAGGTTAAGTGAGATAGTGTGTCAGATGCAAGGCCAAAGACAGAGTAGGGGTTATGGGTTACATGGTGTCCCCTCCCCCCACCCCCACCCCCCAAAATAGGTTGAAATCCTAACCTCCCAGCACTTTGGTGAATTTTTTTGTAATAGAGTCTTTGCACATGTAATTAGTTGAGATGAGGTCATCCTAGAAGAGGGTGGGCCCCAATCCAGTATGACCAGCACGTTGTAAAAGGGAGAAACAGGAGGAAGACGTCCTGTGCCAAAGCCAGCAGAGATTGGAGTACGCATCTACAAGCCGTGGGGCACTGGGGATGGCTGCTGGGCACCAGAAGCTGGAAGAGGCAAGGGGCAGTCCTCCTCTAGCGGCCTCAGAGGGAGCACACCGTGGTTACAACTTGCTTTCAGGCTTCCAGTCTCCACTGCGGTGAGACAACACATTTCCGGTGGCTAAGCCACCCAGTTTGGGGGCCATTTTACAGAAGCCCTAGGAAACAGATCTGGTAGATACTCAACGCATGTCAGGGCAGTGCGCCTTCCTTCTTTCCGTGCTCTAGGACAGTTCTCTGTCTATGCACAGGCAGTCTCCAGGAGACAGCACGTCTTCAAGGGGTCTGTGTCTGAATCACCCCGACATGCAGCACAGAGCTGGCCCGTGAGGGCTTGTGAAGCGTGACCAGAACACATCAGTGACCATGTGCCTTCCGTGGCTGGACGAAAAGGCCCATTTCTGGTTGTCCTTGGCCGGCTGAGATCTGCTCCTCGCTGTGCTCTGGGAAGAAAGGTGCAGGGAACCTGTCTGGGCTATAGGACATGGGGGTAAATGGAGAGGATCTTGGTCCACCCCCGGGGTTTCCCGTGTGTATCTGCACAGCGTTCTCCTCTTGGTGTGACAGCGAGGGAGCCTCCTTTGATAGAGAAGAGGGAGTGGCAACCTTCCAGGCCACCTGCTCCAGGCCTTTAAATATCACCTGGGCAGAACATCCTCTCCTACAAAAGGCCTGACTGCTGACAAGCCACCGTAGGCTACGCTCACAGTTTAATGTCTTGATTAAGAATCACTTCCAAGCCCTTTACATGCCAATCGCCCAGGCACAGGGTCCTCTCGGGGATGGAAAAGCAAACCTGGGCAGAGGAAGACTCATGAATTGTTCTGTGTTATCATTTAATGACAAGCCATCGGGGCTGAGGCCCGGAGACCGGGAGGGAGGTGTGGTCCACGTCTAGTCTTTGGGCTCCTGTGGAGAGACTTTGGCCTCGCTTGCTTTTTACTTGGACTCGTAAGGTGGGCGGATTCCCTAAATGTCGGAATGGGCTGTGTATGCTGGGCGGCTGAATCAGGAGATTAGTGTTTGTTCCTTGAGGGTGCTGGGGTTGTTTCTGTTTTCAAGATATGGGAGCCAGCTCAGAGAGAGGAAGGAACTTGTTCAAGGTTGCACACTTGCCAACCGGCAGTGCCAGACTCACAGCCAACCTGAGTGCAAGTTCATTTCTGAAGCAGATTCAAGAGGGCAGTGCATGAGAGCTCTAGCTCAGCGGGGGGAGGGGGTGTGTGACAAGGGGTGGAAGAAGAGGGAACCAGAGAAGAGTTCATTCGTTGTGTTTGCTGTGTACCTGGCACTGTTCTGACCCCCTATGTGGGTTCACTTATACGCAGCTCTCTGAGGTAGAGCCTATGATATTATGCCCATTTTACAGATGAGGAAACCGAGAGGCAAAATAGCGTACCTATGTCGGCAAGCTCATGAGTGGTAAAGCTCAGGTTCAGCCCATCAGTCCAGCCTGTGTGCTTGGCCAGCAGGCCACCCGACCTCTAGATTGGATGGTCTCTGGTGACACTGTTGAGTTTTCTGCAAACTGGGGTGGAGGGGCAGGAGTGAGGATAAAGCCATCAGCCCTTGGAACAAGTTTGAAAAAAGATAATGAGACTTGACATTTACATGGCTATAGAATCCATAGAGGACATCATACGTCTGACTTTGTTCCGCCCTTAATGTAAGACAGATGAGCAGGACAGGGCCATTATCCCTCATCGTTTCGTATGCTGGGAAATGGAAGCCCTGTGAAGGTCAGTGGGCTCCTCAAGGTCGTAGTGTGAGGCTGTGTCAGAGGCCTGACCTCAACTCTTCAGATGCTGGAATGGCATTTACCACTCCTGAAGGGGATGTAGGGCCCCTGACAGGTGTCAGGAAGGGCTGTCGGCTTGGGGAGATGAATGGAAAAGGCCAAGAAGGAGGGGTTCATTCACTACCTTGACTGATAGCATCTGAGCTGAGAAGACCAGTCAGAATCCTAAATGAGGGCGTTGGGCCGGTGGGGAGGCAATGGGCAGCTCTGCTTGGGGTTCTTATCTGGGCATCGTTCATGTAAAAGCTGACTCAGGGTGGACTTTAATGGAAACACGCAGCACTGTAGCAAGAACAGGGCTACCATCAAACCCTGGTGCTTGCCACTTAGTAGCAGCGTGGCCCAGGGGCAAGGCACTAACCTGTGTGTGTGTGTGTGGGGGGGTCCTCCACGTCTCCAACTGCCCCATGACCATTGTCGGGGTTGGGACAATGTGAGTTCAGCACCTGGCATGCATCTGGGAGCAGTAAACAGGAGCAGATATTGTCCGTGTTGGGGGACACCTGAAATTTGTATATATTCGTTCATTTATTTATTTATTACTTATTTACTTTTTGAGAGAGAGAGAGAGAGAGAGAGAGAGCACAAGTAGGGGAGGGGCAGAGGGGGGGGGGACATAAGATCCAAAGTGGGGTCTGCCCTGAGAGCAGTGAGCCCGATGCGGTTCATGCGTGGGTTGCGTGTGGCCTCACATGCAACCCACGCGTGGGTTGCGTGTGGCCTCACATGCAACCCACGCGTGGGTTGCATGTGTGGCCTCACATGCAACCCACGCGTGGGTTGCGTGTGGCCTCACATGCAACCCACGGACTGTGGGATCATGACCTGAGCTGAAGTCAGACACTCGACCGACTGAGCCACCCAGGCGCCCCAGCGTATTCTTTTATTTTTAAAACCAGACTTTATTTTTTACAGCAGTTTTAAGTTCGCAGCAAAACTGAACAGAAAGTACAGAGATTTCCTGCATGCCTCCTGCCCGGCCCCCCTCAGAGAGCCTCCCCCTTTTATCAAAGTCAGCGTCATTGAAATTTTGTTTCCAACACTGGTGGGGAGGAACCAAACGGGTGGATACTTTTGAAATCTTCCTGCCTAAGTCCCTTGTGCAGAAGGGGAAAGTGAGCCCCAGAGAGGGAGATGGCATATATAACTCAAGGTCAGAGAGCCAAGGAGGCCTAGCTCCCGCTTTCTGCCAGTGTGCACGGCGTGGGCTGTGCGGCAATCACAAAAGCGTTCTGGCTGGACTCGTGAGTGTGGTTACAAAACCGCTGCCCCAGTTGGCATCAGCCTGAATCCTTACCGGCATCCAGAACGTCCAGGTCAGAGGGCACTAGGAGTCGTCCTACTGCCCCCTCTCACCGCCTCCCCCTCGTGCAGGGGTCACACAGCTGCAGCCCGTGGTCCTGGGGCCGGAGACACGAAAGGAGTGAACTGCCGACTTACAGGGAGACCAGGATGGTTTCTCTCGAGGAAATCCTCAAGTGGCAAATCCTACCAACTGGGCCTTAACACCAGCGTCCTCCGGCCTCTTTTCCTTCCCTGCAGATCACAGCCCTCAAAAGCCAAGGGACTACTGTCATTCGGGTTTGAACCGTAGTAGGCATAGTAGGGAGTGCAGGGTTCTTGTCTGAGACGCTCCCGTGAGTGAGCAGGGTTGTTTTCTCTCCGCGTGTCCACTTGGCCAGTTAGTCATTTGCCCACAAACTGACAGGTCTCGTGATGGGTCGGTGAATACTGCGGATAAGATGATGTCTCTCCTGGGACGCAGGTCTTGGGGGTGGGAGGGAAGCTGAGTTTAATGACTAAACAAATACATAATCAAGATAATTCATACACCGATAAAACTATGAAGAAAAAACCAAAAAACAGGGTGGTTGCATCATGACTGGGAAGGCAGATTGCTCTAAACTGGGGATCAGGGAAGGTGACTCTGAACATAGGACATTGGAGCTGAGCCCCGAACAAGAAGAGCCAGCTATGCAAAGAAATGGGGGAGAGATGATTCAGGAAGTGCAAAGTCCCTGAGGTCGGAGTCAGCCCGACCTTCTAGGACCTTTATCAAAACAAAACCATCTGAAGCACAGGGAGCTATTTTGTTAAGAAAACAAAGTAACCAAGACACTTTCATTCTCTCATCTCTAATCTTCCTCTACCCTCTCTAACTCCTACTAATCCTAGTTCATTCTTGCTCAGTTTAAATACTTCTGTCCTCTAAGAAGCCTTCTGATTTCACTACTTTCTGGCTTGGAAAATCTGGTCTGTGGCAAAAATGAGAAAAATAAGGTCAGTAAACTCCGAGTGTTTGTGTGTGTGTAGCTATAACATTGCCCACCGTGTTTACTTTCTTCCGAGATTATCTGAGATACAATGTTACTATTTATTTTTTGATGTTCAAAAACTCTTTCACCAAACGAGTGTAGACGACAGCAATGTTACCGATGTGACAAAAATTAAAAGTTGATCGGGCGGCAAATCCCTCCTATTTGGAGGGAGATTTCACTGGTCTGTGAAATCCCAGGTTTGGGGGTCCCCGGCAGCTAGACTCCCAGGCTCCTTAACTTGCCTCTCCTCTGCTCCAGACCACCCTGGCTTTTCCACACCCTTTCCGCCTCTCCCTCCCTCCCTTTTTAGACTGGGCTCCAAGAGGGCTGGGCCACCCCTGCCTGGCCTGGAGCCAAACCAGCACAGGTGCTCAGGAGATGCTGATTGAATGAATGCACTGTGATTTGTGATGAGGCACATTCAACGGAGATGAACCTCTGAACCTCGGAAAACAAAATTGTGAGCAAGCTGATGCAAAGGAGCTGTGCAAGGGAAGACCCCAGACCTCAGAGCCCGGAGTCTGGATTCAAACCCTGCCTCCTCTAAGAGGCAGTGTGGGACAGGGGAGACGGAAGCGTCCCCCCACCCCAAGCAAGGCTTAGGAAAAATCACTGTCTCTGAGCCTCAGCTTCCTTACCTGTGTCATGGGGATGATAATATCCAGGATTCTTCTGAAGAGTAAAAGAAATGTTTGCAGAAAACCGCTTTGTAGGTGGGATGTAAATGTGAGATCTCCGTGGCCGTCCCTCGGGTACCTGGCACACTGCCCAGCTGGCCCCTTCCCAGGTTCTGCTCCCGCTTCTGCCTTGAGCCTGTGAGCTGATTGCCTTGCAGGTTCTGAACAGAAGAGCTCTGCGCCTGGAACCCTGTGGGTGCTCGATACATAACCCCATGAACAGCGACCCCAGGCAGGTCACTCCCCCTCTGGACGGGTTTCCTCTGTGTAAATTGGTGATCTCCCGGGCTCCATCCTCCTCTCATACTTAAGTATTTGCTTTTTAAGGACAGGACGAGGAATCACATTTAAGTAAGGTGGGTGGGTGTGAAGAGACTTTGATTAAAAGGTTAGTGCACATTTTTGGTTCCTACTTTCGAATGTTCCGGAATTTATTTTTGCCTACTTAATAAAAAGAGCCATGTCACATTTCTTTAGCTTGTCTTCTGGGTTTCTTTAAAGAAAAAAAAAAATTAAAGTCTTTATTTTAAACCGCCCACTCCAGCCATCCCAGGACGCGGTGCGGAGGGGGCGCAGACAGGTGGAGCTTGCGCCCGGGAAGGCGGGGGCTGCAGCGGCGGGCCGCGCGTGGGGCGGCGCGGGGGGCCCCGGCCGGGTCTGGGGTCCGGGGTGGGGCGGCCGCGGCGGAGTTCGGGGGCTCCCGCCCGGCGCCGCCCCACGCGCCCCTCCGCAGGGGGCGTCTCCCCTCCGGCGGCCCGCACGTGGGGTGGGCTCCCGCCAGCCAGCCGCCCTCCCCGCTACGGCGGCGCCCCGCGCCCACGCCCAGCCCGGTCCGGCGCCCTCGGCCCGCCCACGGGGCCGGCCGGCCGGAGGGGCGGGGCCGCGCGGGGCGGGCCGGCGCTGATGTAATCCGGCGGCCGGGCGGAAGGATATGGAGCGCGCCCGGCTGGCGGGGCGCTGAGGCCAGTTGCCGGGTAACGGAGCGGAGCGGCCGCGGCGCGCCGCCTCCCGCCCTCCGCCGAGTGGCGCCGGAGCCGCCGCCGCTTTACGTAAGGCGCAGGCCAGGGCCGCCGGCGCTCGGCAGCCGCTCGGAGCCCTCGCCGCGAGAGGAGGCGCCCCCGCCGGCCGCCGCGCCGCCCGGCCGCTCGGCAGGTACCGCGGGCGGGGGCCGGGGCGGGCGGGCGCGGGGCGGGCCGGCCGCCGCCGCCGAGGCGCCCGGGGCCGGCCTGAGGGAGGCCGGGCTGCCCCGCCGGGCCGCCGGCTCCGCCAGAAGCCCGGCCGGGCCCCGGGCCCCCGGCGTGCGGCGGGCCGCGGGCCCGGAGACCCCCCGCCCCGGCCCCCCGCGGCCGCTCTCCGGGCCCCGAGCTGCGGGCACGGGCGCGCGGGGGCCGGGCGATGAGTCCGCACAATGGGCCGGGGCGGCCGCGCTGGGAGCGGCTCTCTGCGGGGAGGCGAGGCGGGGCGCGGGGCCGCGGGGCCGGAGCGCGGGCGGCGGCGGCGGGGCTCCCCTGCGGCCGGCGGGTGGGCGCTCGCCGCGCCGCCCTCGGCCCGCGCGCCCCTGCGCCCCTCCCCTCCCCTCCAGCATTGTCCTTTGGGGGCCCGGGCGGGGGGACCGCCGGCGGGGGAGGGGCCGCGCGGGGCGGGGCGGGCGCTGACTGACGGGCGCGCGGGCCTGTGGCGCGGGGCGGGCGGGGCGCGGGGTCCGGCGAAGGTGACGGCCGCGGGCGGGAGCGCGGGGTCCCCCGGAGTCGCCGGCTCGGGCCGCCGGTGGGGCTCGCGCGGCCGCTGCGGCCTTGCCCCCCCCGCCGCCCGCTACCCGCGCCTGCCGGCCGGGGCCGCGGGGCCGTCGCGCGGGGTCTCGGCGTGCCGCGGGCGGTGCGCAGGTGACAGGGCCTGCCGAGGTCCTGGAGCAGACCGCCCCCGCCCCCGTTCGCGGCAGGAGCCAGTTTTGATTTTTCTCTCGCCGCCCCCCCAGTCTGGGGCCTCCGTGGGCAGGGTGCAGAGACTTAACCTACTAAAAGGTATAGCCGATTAAGCGGGGAGGAGACGTGCGGTTCCTTGGAACGATTTAATTGTGGTTCCTGCCAGTAATTACCTGGGTCGGATACTTGGTTTCATTGTCCCAAGTTTCTAAGAATGCGCCTTACATCTTCGGGCCTTAGCTTGTTAAAAACGAAAATCAAAAAACGAACAGAAAAAAAAAAAAAAGCGGTGTTAGATTGGTGAGGGGGCGCGGGGGCGGGGGGCTTGCAGATTTGATAAGAAGGGGGTGATGCTGTGGATGAAACTGTACAGCCGAATCCCCAAGCCCGATTTCCCCTCTGCAGCCTGAGACCCGCGCCGGAACACCTTGACCGCTTCGTAGACTCTGAACTTGGAGGAGGGGGTGGGGAATCCACCGCTCTGCATCCTGAAGGTCACATATTCTGTCCTCGGTTCTTTTGGATTGATCCATTCTTAAATGGGTCTCAGGAGCGATTTATGCTTTTTTTTTTTTTTTTGGTGACAAAAACCATTCCCAAAATTGTGCCTTTGCATACCTTTAGCTAAGCTCCTTGCAATCGTTACTGACTGTATACTAGATTCAATCGCTGTACTTGCTAAATAATGAATTTTTAATTATTCAAAAAGTAGTTTAGTGCTTCGGTTTGAGCGCATGCATTAGTTATGATGCTGGCCTGTTTGCGGGTTTCGCCACTGGAACATTGACCGGAGGGGGGAATCCTACTTTTTAAGTATTTAATTCCGTAGGAAGTGGAATTAGAGGGGGTTTTTGTTTGTTTTTTAAAGCAAAGCACAGGTCTTTAACATGGCATAAACGTGAAGCAAGTCTGTAATTATTTTCAGGGTAATTAGCGTGTTTGTTACACAAGTTGCAAACCTTTAGGAAAATTACATGGATTTTTAGCATTTCTCTAATGCTATTATAGATCACTCTGCTTTTACAGTAGCACTTTTTGAAAGCGGTAGGAAGGGTTCTTTTCATTTTGCATAGTGTGCCTGGGTTTTCTTCCTGTTTTAGCAGCATTTGACTTGGAGCAGTTAATAGCCTCTTAGCCGGTTTTCCGGTCTGTGAAATGGAAGGAATGGCGATACCTGCGTCAGGTGGCTGGAGGGGGGGGGTCAGCGGAGGGGAGATGTGAAATAATTGTGTCAACAGTCCTCTCCGTCTAAAATATTAATTAGATTAGTGCTAGTGCGTGAGGCTGCAGATTCCTCTCTGGGCTGATGCTTTCTCTTTTGACTCCTCCCCATCCCTTCCTGTGCACACTTTGCCCAGAGTCCTCTGTCCGAAACACCGATCCGATCTTGCCAGTCTCTTGGCTCAGAAAGTGAAGACTGCCTGTCGTTGGGGCCTAGACTCCAGACCCACCAGCCTCACGTTCAAGGCCCCTCCGTCTGGCGCTAATCATCCCTGAACTTTACATGTCCTCTCGGTCACCTCGCCACAGTGTCCCACTGAATGGGACTATGCTTGGTTCTCTGAACAGGAGCCTGGCATAGGCTCCTTCCTCCCCTCTCTGTTTATCTCCTTTTCTCTGATTGGAATGTTCCGTCTCATTCTCACCCCCTCCGGTTTTTAAAGGTCCACACCTGATTTCATGTCCTCCGGAGCCCTTTGGAAATCCTGTCCGCGTGAATTATTCATTGCTGCAGTCATAATCCTCTATTTTTACTTTCATTATTGCCTGTATCACATTGCATTGAACATGTTCAACTCTGGTTGTGGTGACCATGCCATTATTTTGCCCCCGACACCTTGGTGAGGGGCTTAAACGTTCAAGCGGTCACATGTTTGCTAAGTCAAGTCCAAGTCTGTCATCATCGTTATAGGGCATTTTAATAAGCAGATATAAGAGTGCCAACCACGATATTCAAAATGTAGTTCTAGCACGTTGAAGATAGTTAATACTTGGAATGTTTCTTTTCAGTTACTTTTGATCTCTCTCACAATACCAGCTGGTATTTTCATACAAAGTGCAAGCAGTCCGAACTTCCAGGGTCCATGAACCTGCCCTGCTGACCGTCAAGTCCGTGGACCCCGTGTCTCGGGTAGAGGCAGCCGGAGCACACGTTTTAAAATATTTCTTCCGCCTGGAATACAACGGCACTCCCGGCAGATTACCTGCTTTTTCTTTAAAGCTTTTTTTTTGTTGTTGTTGTTTGTTTGTTTGTTTTGGAGATTTGTTCTACATAGAAAAGGTAGCTTGCTTTTTTGGGGGGGCTTTTTAAAAGAACATTAGGCCTGGATTTGCAAGACTCAGGTTGGTGTCTTGGCTCCTCTCTGTCCCCGTGTCACCGTGGGCAAGTCGGTGACATCTCTCTTGGACTTGGGCGTCTTTGTTCTGTGAAATGAGAACAGTCGTGTCCGTGCTATTTTTGCTCCACGGTGTCACTTAAAGTGGCTGTGCTGTGCGCGGCACGTCCTTGCTCACGCAGAGGGTGCGCAGGTGCCTCCACGGCGCATCTGGCCTCCTCGTTCCCAGGGCTGGAAACTCTGAGCCCTTGACCAGGACTGAGACCCCTGACCCGGGTTTCAGCAGATCTTTCTCCACGTCTCCTCCTCAGCGGTTCCTCGGCCCCGTCCTGCTGTCCTTGCTGTCCTTGCATAGAGGGCCGCCATAGGCCTAGCGACTGGCCTCCCTTTCTCCTTCTCTCTGGTCCTCCTGTGCTGTTACCAGCGTTGCTCAGCATGTGGCTCGAACCCTGCCGTGCCCCCCACCCGTTAAGTGTGCGCTCGGGGGTTCTCAGCCGTCCCCCCACCAGAGATCTTCACCTTGGAGACACTGCCGCTGGTTGGGAATTAGGAAGAAATCACTGAGATGCATGCCACCGGGCCTCGAGTCACTTGGAAGCTCCGTCTTGACTACACATCCCTCACCGCCTTGTGTTTTAGCCCCAGACTCGTGGCCGCTTTCATGCGTTGTGTCCGGTTCCTGTGTGCCTTTTTCTTCCTATCAGAAGCCTCAGTCCTGAAGGCTTGGCTTAAATGCTGCGACTTCTATGAAAGAAGCTTCCGCTGATTTTCCGAACGGACTCCCCGTGACCCTCCCCCGCAGCGCTTGACTGATGCCGCCACTCGGTTAATTTTCCTTAGGACATTTTAGTTTCTTCTTTACGTGGAGGTCTTTCCTGGATTATAAAGGTCTCCAGGGGAGAGAGGAAAATCTTCTCCATCGCCCATTCCTTCTGGCGTGCGGTGCAGTGTTTTCTGTAGTACTTACCCACTAGATGCTTGCCTGAGTGAGGTCAGTCACTCTGCGGTCCCCGATTTCAGCAGAGGGGAGTAGGGTTGGAAGGCTTTCCGTGAGAGCTTGGCGAGCACACGGGATGTAGGACAGGACCCGGCACGTAGGAAGTGGTCAGTTAGTAGCAGCTTTTAGCCATTCTTTTGAGCAGGTGTAGACAACACCAGTGGTTGGGTAAGTAGGTAGATGGTACGTGCGGGTTTACTGTAACAGTGGTCACGGATTTGTTCCTGGAGCACCCACGTTCCGGTGTGTGGAAAGAAGAAAGTCACTGGCTTTTCCAACGGCAGCCCTGTTCTTTCAGTCATTTGGAAATAAGCAGGGAAGGGAGGACTTGTTTGGAGAGGGCTGTTGCACAAGCAGATTCGTGACAATTGTCCTGAATTATTCTGAAGACCAGCAAACCTAACTGTGTGAGGCAGACTTTTTTGCATGTGGCTTGAGAAAGTCAGTGGAAAATGGGAATTGTTAAATTTCATATTACATGTTGTTTTTCAGTAAAGCGCATGTTTTCACTTTAGTCTTCTATCTTTTTAAAAATTTTTTAGATTTATTTTGAGAGAGACAGCACGAGTGGGGGAGGGGCATCGGGGCGGGGGGAGAACTGGAGAGAGAGAGAGAGAGAGAGAGAGGGAGAGAGAGAGAGAAAGAGAAAATCCCAAGCAGGCTGTGTGCTGCCAGCACAGAGTCCGACGCAGGGCTTGGACCCACGAAGCCCTGAGATCATGACCTGAGTCGGAACTAATTGTTGAACACTTAACCGACTGAGCCACCCAGGTGCCCCTAATCTTATATCTTGTAATTGTTAAGTGACAGAATGTGTCTATTTAATGCTTGGAGTGACTGTTGAAAGTCTGAGATCTCCAAAGCTTTCCCAGTTCCTAGCCCTCCCGTGACCCTCTGTCTCTTCCTTCATCGGCAATCCTAACCCCTGGCTGGGAGGGAGAAACTAGGGGAGGAGAACCAGCTACAATTTTGAAACTTTTAATTAAGCATATAGTTACTGTTTTATTTTATTTTTTAATGTTTACTTTTGAGAGAGAGTGCGAGCAGGGCAGGTACAGAGAGGGGGGAACAGAGGATCCAAGGCAGGCTCCATGCTGACAGCAGAGAGTCCGACGCGGGGCTTTGAACTCACAGACCGTGAGATCGTGACCTGAGCTGAAGTCCGATGCTCAACTGACTGAGCCGCCCAGGTGCCCCAGTTACTGCTTTTAAATATGGATGTTTTATTGATTCAAAGATCTATCTAGAAACTTCAAAAAGTAATATCTGTTGGTCCTCACGTAATATGAAATTCCCTACTGCCAGCAACTTAGGAATATCTATTGGTACTTAATTTACGTTGACTGTATTTATGATTATGCACTTTTTTAAAAGAAATCATTGAAAATCTATATATTCCTAATAAACCTTTCTTAAAACCTGCCCCAAACGGAGAGGGAGGGAGGCAAATCATGAGAGACTCTTGAATACTGAGAACAAACTGAGGGTGGAAGGGGGAGGGGGAAGGGGAAGGGTGGTGATGGGCGTGGAGGAGGGCACTTGTGGGGAAGAGCCCTGGGTGTTATATGGAAACCAACTTGACAATAAACTATAAAAAAATAAAAAGTATCCATCTTAGAGAGTATGTAATGAAGTCTCTGTAGTTTTAATGTTCATTTCCTTAAGGACTAATGATTTTGAGTATGTTTTTGGTGCCCTTTATATGTCTCCTTTGGTAAAATATCTATTAAAGTCTTTTGCATCCACACGCGCGCGCACACACACACACACACACACATACACACACAACCTGCCCCAAAGACTTGGGGGGATGGCAGGGCTAGCCCAGCGGGTGAACTAGTGTCTGTATCAGAAATAAAGGCAATAGTTGGATAACGACGGTACGCTTGAGAATGTGCTGCTGTGCTAGAGTGGTAAAGAAATGGGAGTTCTGTGAATACGGGCAGTGTGTGTGTGTGTGTGTGTGTGTGTGTGTGTGTGAGAGATAGCTCCTCTTGTGACTGACTCGGTCTGTAGTCTTCATGGTGCCTGGCCCAGGGGAGCGGTGGCTCAGTACGTGCTGACATGAGTCCATCACCTGTGGAGACCAGTGTCAAGAGATGTGTCTTCGCGCGTTTTCAGAGTTGTTTCCGGGCAATGTGGTGGGTCCCTCAGTGAGGCCGGAGGTGGCGAGTGCGGGGGGCGGGGCTTATTTTCCCTTTCAGGCCGAGTTCGTGTCCAGCTCAGTTACATTTTCCAGAGTACCATTGGAATCTTAGTAGCCAGTACGGAGCTATTTCAAAGTTGTTTGCCCAGTTTGGGGGTTTATTCAAGTCCTTTATTTCATTTTATTTATTCAGTTATTAGCTTTCTCTCGTGTCTGATTAACATTTTGCTTCTTAGCATCTTCTCTGAAGATTTTAATCAAGAGAAAGTTGAACTGGAATAGACACTTAAAAAGATTTTTTTTTCTGGTTGCTGCTATTTATTTGCCACTGCTTTCTCTGGTTACCACCATAGATAATTGAGTGCTGATTGTATTTTTGTGAATTTTTTTTTTTTTGCTAGTACCATCAAAGGAGTTTTCTTGTTTTTATAAGTTTAAAAGCTTTACTTAAAACTATTAAGGTATATTTTGTATGATTCATCAAAACATTGTTTTAAATATAGGTAACTGCTATAAAACTTGCTCAGGTGTTTAGAAGTAGATGTTAAGTGGGGCGCCCGGGGAGCTCAGTCGGTTAAGCCTCCAACTTAGCTCAGGTCATGAGCTCTTGGTTCATGAGTTTGAGCCCCGTGTCGGTCTCTTTGGTGACAGCTCGGAGCCTGGAGCCTGCTTCAGAACCTGTGTCCCCCTTTCTCACTCTGGCCTTCCATCGCTTGTGTTTTAATTTCTCTCTCTCTGTCTCCCTCAAAAATGAATAAATAAAGCCTTAAAAAAAGTACATGTTAAGAAATGTAAAAAAGCAGGTAATAAGATGAAAAGGAAGTCTCCTCTTTGACTCTCCATCCCCTCCTGTACTTAAAGAACACTGATTAAGTTTCTTGGATGTCATAGGAAAAAATATTCAAGTACTTTTCAAAAAACAGAGTCCCTGCAGAGAGTGTTCTGTGTTTAAGCAAACCCTGAACTTTGTATCTTGGAGGCATCTTGGAGCGCTTTCCATATCAGCACATACAGATCTTTGTGTTCAGATCTGCTTCACTGTGGGGTTTTGGTTTTTTATGTGCCTAGTATTCCATTGTATGAATGTGCCAGAATTTAACTTGTTGATGGGATGGGGTTCCTTACAGTGCTGCTGCGAACATTCCTAAACCGTGTCTTGGTGAACTTCTATGAATAACCGACCTTCTTACTCTAAGCAGCCTAAAAACAAACAAACGAACAAACAAAAAAAAAAACTGACCAGCAAGTTTCTAGCTTCTCTGAATTATCATTGATCATGTTAAAAATTTTTTGGTGGGTATATTTTAATAACTTTAGACATTAGTTTGGATGTTTTCTTCTTATATCATGGGCAGTCCTGTGATATAATTTTGTACTACTAAGGAAGGCAAATTCTTTCTATTGCACATTCAGTATTTGATTAAAAATTATACCGAAATTAGTCAGTCAGAGAAAGACAAATGTTCTATGACTTCACTCATATGAAGAATTTAAGAAAGAAAACAGATGAATATAGGGAAGGGAAGCAAAAATAATATAAAAATACGGAGGGGGAGAAAATGTAAGAGACTCTTAAATACAGAGGACCGACTGAGGGTTGCTGGAGGGATGGGCTGAATGGGTGAGGGGCGTAAGGAAGACACTTGGGATGAGCACTGGGGGTTCTATGTAGGGGATGAATTACTGGGTTCTGCCCCTGAAATCACCATTGCATGATATGGTAATGAATTTGGATGTAAATTTTTAAAAAAAGTCATAAAGCTTCATCCAGGGCCAGCTTCCTGAGCCGGCAACCTATGCTACAGTCGGTCAGGGTCCTGGCTTGGTTTGAGGCTCTGCTCGCACAGTCTTGATACTCTTAATAATTTTGAGCCAGGGACCTACGTTTGCACTTTGCACTGGACCCTACCAGTTATGTAGCCTGTCCAGTAAAGACTTTTTTTTTTTTTTTAAGTTTATTTATTTCGAGAAAGAGAGGGAGACAGAGAATCCGAAGCAGATGCGGGGCTCGAACTCCCAAACCGCGAGATCACGACCTGAGCTGAAATCAAGAGTTGGGTGCTTAACTGATCAAGCCCTCCGGGTGGCCCCCGTAAAGACATTTTAAAGAAGTATTTAAAGGGAAGCATCCCTCGTCTTACACCCCCTCATCCTGCTCCCTGTGAGTCTCCACCAGCAACAATTTAGTTTATCCATTTGGAGACTCTCTGGACTGTGTATGTAAGTGCAGGTACATCATTCTTGAGTCTCTTTTAAAACTGCTAATAATTAAGTCTGTGCAAAGTCAGTGTGTGTTTTCCTGAAAAACCTAATCTAGGGGCGCCTGGGGGGCTCAGTCGGTTAAGCGGCCGACTTTGGCTCAGGTCATGATCTCACGGTTTGTGGGTTCGAGCCCCACGTCAGGCTCTGTGCTGACAGCTCAGAGCCTGGAGCTGCTTCCGATTCTGTGTCTCCCTCTCTCTCTGCCCCTCCCCAACTCATGCGCGTACACTCTCTCTCAAAAGTAAATAGATAAGCATTTAAAAAATTAAAAAAAAAAAACCCTCATAACCTAGAATGCCACAAACTTAAAAAAATTCTTTAAAGGAGCTCCAAAACCAGCGGTAGGAAGTTGGTACTGAACTGCAGTTTTAGATTTTGTATTGGGATGTTTTTTTCCTAAAAAGCATGCTTTACTTAAAGCTTTAGGGAAACAGTGTAAGTTTCAGGAGTGTTAAGATCTCTGTGTCTGATGATATTTCATTTTCTAAAATCCAGTAAAACAAATCATAAGCCCATTACAGGCAAGTCAGGAATGAAAATAAAGTTTAATTGTCAAGCCCAGTGGAACATGGAGTCCCTAGTGGGTATATAGCATTATTTGGGGCTTTATTTAGTTACAAAGGAGCCCGAATTCTTGGTGGAAGGGAAAGGAGCCTTAGAAATGGCTAGGGAGAGTGGGTGAGGAGGAGGGTGAGCCCACATCTACCTGGTGTGAGGGCCGCCGGTGACTGACTCCTGCGTCCTCCTCCAGCCCTCGAGGGGGTGTCGTCCGGCCCATTCCACGGATGGTGCCGCTGCAGCTGGGAGGGCTTCCCTAAGGTCACAGATAATATATGGTGGAGCCAGAGCCCAAAATTCTTTTTTTTTTTTTAAATGTTTGTTTATTATTTACTTTGGAGAGAGAGGGAGAGTGTGCACATGCGTGTGAGCGCGAGTGGGAGAGGCCAAAAATCCCAATCAGGCTCCACGCCGTTAGTGCAGAGAGAGGCCACAGGGGTATGGAGGGAGAGCTTCTGACCGCCGTGCAGGTGAGACCCTGTGCAGGGCGGCGAGGGGAGGGGGGGCTAGGTGGGGGCGGCCTCAGGCCAGGGCAGTTCTGAGAAAGCCTTGGTTAGGCTGCTGGGGGCTCTGCAGCAGGCTGAGTGGGCGGGGTCTAGTGTCCCTTGCTGGTCAGCAGTCCTGGCGGTGGCCCGATGTCCTTGCTGTGGTGATCTGAAGGTGCAGCACAGCAGGAGGCTGGGGGGGTCATCTCGGCCCCCAGCAGCAGGTCTCCGGAGAGGCCACCCGAGCAGGGCACCCCCACCCCACGGTCACCACAGACATTCAGCATTGCTCTGTCCCGACAGTACGAGTAGGCAGTGGGTACAAGCGTCCAGTGACCATTGATGCCAAGAGGAAACGTAAAGCAGGAGACGGGGTTGTGTTGTGTGGGGTGGACGGGGTAGGGCCCTCTGGTAAGATGCCACTTGAGCTGAGACCCGAAGAAAACAAGGGAGAAAGAGCTGGGGCTCCCTGAGGAGCAGAGCCTTGTCCAGAGGGAGAGCAGCACGGGTGAGGGACCCCGACTCTGGACGTGATCTGATGGTAGAGCCAGGGATTTGCTGGCGGGGCGGGGATGGGAGTGGGAGGAGGGGGAGGGGTCAGGATGAACCAAAGTTGTCTGCTTTGAGCAGTAGAAGCACCGGCTGCCTCGACTGGCCGGGAAGGTCTCTGCAAGGATGGTGGTGGTGAGGGTTCGCGTTTTCTGTTTTTTATTTTATTTTTTAAATTTTATTTATGTATTTATTTATTGTGTGTGTGTGTGTGTGTGTGTGTGTGTGTGTGTTTAAAGACACGCTTACAAGTCGAGATGTCGATTAGACAGCTGTCTCGTAGCTTGCAGGCTCTAGAAGTAGGAGGTTCCGGAGAGAAGCAGAGCAGTTGGGAGTAGTCGCACACGGAGGGCATGTAACACCGCAGGCCTGGAGACCCGCGGGGACCGCGCTGCTCAGTAAGATGGCTGCGAGCCACGTGTGGCTTTTGAGCCCTTGAATCACGGCTAGTTTGACTTGACGTGTGCCGTGTCAGACGTACACTGGATTTCAGAGACCCCATGTGGGAAAAAGATCTCCGTAATCGTTTACCCTCGTTATGCTTGGAGCAAGGGTAGGTTGGATCTGTTGAGTTAAGTAAAATACATCGCCGAAGCTAATTTTCTTTGCCGGTATGGCTGCTGGAAAATGTGAAATTACATACTGGTGCCTCACATTTTGCTATTGGAAGGTGCTGATGGAGGGGTGAGTAAAGGTGGAGAGCGGGGGGAGGCGGGGGTTGCGGGGGGGGTGGTAATAGCAGGTGAGCCCCGCTAAGGTGTCTTCTCTTGAACTGCTCTAGAGTCAGAGCGGCCCGGCCTGGCCGCTGCCCAGTAAACGGGCTTGGCTCCTAGACGGGAGCAGGTCCTGGAGGTGAGAAGGTCCGTAGGATCAGGATCGTCGCCTAGGACTGTTCTAGTTTCCGGTTGTGCGTTCAAGGGAGTCTCAGCGGGACGGACGTGCCCGTGCGGTGAGAGCGCCGCCCTGGCGTGGCCTCTGCCTGCGCCCGTGCAGTCGACGACCCAGCACGCGTAGACGCCTCGAGCCGTCCGTGCAGGAAGGTGACGCTGATGTCCCTCAAAGCCGTGGTCTCAGGCCTGTCTCCCCGCTTGCGACCTTCGCTCGATGAAACCCCCGTGCGGGTCTCTTGCCCCTTGCAGGCCTGAGCTCCGTGCAGCACCTTGGAAAACTCCCCCAAGCCCCGAGCGGGCTCGGCCACTGCGAGGGGGGGCTTTGTCACCATGTGGCTCGGTCGTTCGGCTCCTTCGGTCAGCGTGCCACTCCTGCCCCCGTCCTCTCACAGACCCCCGCGCCGGGGGCCGGGCCGGGGCCTTGGCTGACCGCAGTCGGTGCGGGGACCTGGCTGGTGCGGCTCTCGGCTGCCGCGTACTGCGTCGGCGGCTGGGTTCGCGCGCCCGTGCTGCCTGGCACGGTGACAGGCATAGAGTTCCTCCGTTGCCCTTGTTTCCTTCCCCCGTTTCCGAGAACATCAGTGCGCATTTCAGAGCAGCGGTTGTAACCGTTCTTCCGCTGGCGGCGGCCCGGAGACCGAACCCCCCGAGTGGGCTTTCTCGGGCCTCCCCGGGGCAGGCAGCCGGGCACCTCGGGAAGGACCGGGCAGCACCGTGCGGCCTGCCGTTGGCTGCCGTGGGGTCAGCACCGGTGTCGCCTTCCCTCTGGCACGGGGTTCAGGCCTGTCACCTTCACAAAACGTCGCTGGGTCTGTGTGGATGGTGAACGGCAGTGGCCGAAGCAAAAGCTTTGATTAAGAAGGATACGCTCAGGGGTGCCTGGGGGGCTCAGTCGGATGAGCGTCCGACTTCGACTTAGGTCATGATCTTGCAGTTTGTGGGTTCGAGCCCCGCATCGGGCTCTGTGCTGACAGCTCGGAGCCTGGAGCTGCTTCAGATTCTGTGTCTCCTTCTCTCTCTGCCCCTCCCGCTCTTGTGCTCTGTCTCTTTCTGTCTCTCAAAAATAAATAAATGTAAAAAAAAATTAAAAAAAAAAGAAGGATACGCTCAATGCAACATAAAAAGGCTTTGCTTTGACCCCGTATGACAGCAGGCTGCACGGTGGAGGAGGGGCAATTCCCAGCCCGACGTGCGGGGACCTGGTGTGGACCTGCCGCGGGACCCTGACTACGTTTCAGTGTCTTCATCTGTAAAAGGCAGAGGTGTGGTTTAGCGCGCTGTGGCAGCGGTGTCCGGCACAGAGCAGGAGTTCAGATGTGTTTTGAATGGACAAATGAACGGAAGAGTTCGGAGGCAGGGGTGGGGAGATGGGGTTTGGGCAGCCCCCCTGCTCCTCGCCTGAGCCCGTTACCGGTTTCAGGTGCACGCGGTATTGGGTTTTGCTTCTTTGAGAAATGTTTGAGCGGCTCTCGATGAGGGGATGTCTCCCAGCAAGCCGGCAGTGTGCTCCCGACACGGACGCCTGCCCGGTCCTCACTGTCCCGTGCCACGTACTTTCCAGGAGGCGGACGTTGCAGGAGCAGAAATGCACCTCCGGTCCGGGGTGAGGCGTGCCGCGGGGTTCCCCGGGCTGTCGGGCGCTTGCAGCGACACATTGCTTCTTACTCTCCGCCGGCCGAGGCTGCCAGCCAGAAAAGCAGGTGTCGGGCGGGTTGCTTCCTTCTGGAGGTTCCGAGGAAGGACCGTCCTGTGTCTCTGTCTCAGCGTCTGGTGCTCCTTGGCTTGTGTGCGCCTCGCTGCGGTTTCTGCCTCTGTGTGCACGTGGCCTTCTCCGTGGGCCTCTGTCCACATTTCCCTCATCCTGCAAGGACGTCGGTGACTGGGTTAGGGGCTGGACAGAGGTAGATTGAATACTGGTGGTAGGAGAGTGGAGGGGACTTCCTAGTTGAAAGTGACTACGGCACCTAGGACTTTGATTAGCGTGTCCGTGTTCCTGAACCTGGAACACAGAAATATGGATTCCGGTTTTTCTGCAGAGCAAACAATGACGCGGGACCTTGAGGGTGATGACTTCGTGCACGCGCTGAAATCACATTCTCTTAGCTTGAAAATTCCTCGAGAACGTGCCACCATTGCCCCCAGATGCATGGTCACCCACTGGGTCTTGCATACGCACCGAGTGACGGTGGTTTCCGATGCTTGAATCCAGTTAAGGGTCACTAGAACCTGACGGAGCCGTCCGTTCTTCGGGGAGGGGGTCCTCTGCGGAGCAAGTTGTAGGCAGCTCCGCATACCCATGGGGTCCACGCCTGGAGGAAGGAAGGAGACGTGGGGCTGCCTGGCAGGCCCGGCCCAGCCTTGGCCAACGCCACGGGGAGGTGCACAACTAGAATAGCCCGGCACAGTTGCCCCGGGACGGACCAGAGACCAGACCTGCACCCGGTCCTCGGCTGGGGGTGTAGACCGCCCTGGGGAAAGGGGCGGCTCCCCGTAGCTGAGGCAGTCCCTGAAGAGGCCGACACAGCACCCCTAGCACACCCTTCCCTGGGCGCCTGGGGGGACGCCAGTGTCTGCCACAGTTGGACAGTCGTTGTCTTAGAATATTTTTTTATTGATTTGATTTTACTTATTGGTTGGCTTTCCGAAGAAACGTAGGGTAAGCCTGTTCCCCTTTCCCTGTGACTCCCCTCAGCCACCCCCCTACTCCCGCCCACTACACGCACGGCGTGTGTGTGGCAGGTGTGTAAGCAGTTACAGTGTGCTTCCCCCCCACCAAGAGTAAACATGCTGGTTTCCTTAAACTTCCGTGATTTCACATGATATCTGTGCTGTCCTGCAGTTTTCCTGGTGTGGTGGAGACTTCCTTGGTTTTCTTGAGCTGTCTAGCTGCGTATTTTCAAAAAATTATCAGTGGCATAAAGGTCCTTAGAACAGTTGCTCGTTCTCAAAATTTTGGAACCTATTTCACGTGAATTTAAAAATCTTGATTCATTTAATCCTACCTTCCTTTTTCCCCGTCTGTGAATTTGTCCTGCTTTGATGATTTGAAGGACTTCTTAAGGCATCTGTGGTCAAACTGGACTAGTCAGCGCAGACTGTAACTCCCGGAGAGCCAGAGTGGGACTCGGACCGTTGCCGCTGCGGCCTCCCCTTGGGGCCAGAAGTGCCCTCCGGGTGTGAGTGGTCATCGGAGGGTCCTGGCCCTGCAGTTGCCTTAGCTGCTTCCAGGTCCCGACTCTTCCTCTTTCTTTTTTTTTTTTTTATTTTTTTTTTTATTTTTTTTTTTTGAGAGACAGAGAGAGACAGCGCGAGCAGGGGGAGGGTCAGAGAGAGAGGGGGAGACACAGAATCCGAAGACAGGCTCCAGGCTCTGAGCTGTCAGTCAGCACAGAGCCCGACGCGGGGCTCGAACCCACGAACCGTGAGATCATGACCTGAGCCGAAGCCGGACGCTTAACCAACAAGCCACCCAGGCGCCCCTCTTCCTCTTTCTTGATGTTTGGAGAAATTAAGTTTCTGTTCTAAGTTCCCATTTCGTCATCCGTTCAAAGGGAAGAGTGACGGTGTCCACCTCCTGGCTTGTTGGGATGAAAAGAATGAGCATGTCGCACGCTTGGGGGGGGCGGTGGGGAAGAGCCTGTAAACATAAGCTGCTTGTGCTGTCGCTAGAAGAAAACCGCATGTGTGTCGTAAGGAAGGAAGTACCTTTGTTCACGAGTTCTAGACCTAGGTTAGTGGCTGAGCGAGAGCCGTCATCTTTGCACGCTGCGAGTGGAAGAAAATGTTCTTAACCAGCGAAGGATGTCTGCAGAAAACCTACCGAGAACATCGGGTTTGATGAGGAAGTGTGGAAACACTTCCTGTGTAATCAGGTCCCGGACAGAGGACAACTTCTCTTCCCTGACCCTGTCCCGCTGAGGTGAGGGCGGGCCCCGCAGCCAGAGCGACACTGACCTGCCTAAGGATTGCACCGCTAGAAACACAAAACTGTTCTCTTTCGTAAGAACCTCGGAGAGCCTGTGGCCCGGATCTGTGTGCGGAACATGAAAACGCACTTGAGAGGTCTAGGAGGACACCTAAAGCGATGGGGAAATGGCCCTTGTTCATGGCTTGGAAGACTCAGTAGTGTAAAGCGGTCTGTTTCCCTCAAGTTGATCGATATATTTAACGCGCCTCCAAGGAAAATCCCGGCAGGGTTTCTCACCAAATGTGGTGGCCGATCCCGAAATTGTAGGGCGTGCATAGGGCGGACCCTCCTGAGAAGACCGCAGTCCTTCACGGAAGAGTCTGGAAGTTCAGAGCGTGTGGTGTCGGTGTGGGGATGAGCGCGAGGAGCACCGCAGAGAGCCCCAGACAGACGTGCGGGTCTGTGGGCCTTTGCTGCGGGAGGGGTGCTGGCGCACGCAGGCTGGGGCCCGGTCCCCCAGACACGCAGAAGACACGCTGTCAGGGGCCTGCCTTGCCGACTCTAGATACAGGTAACTTGGAGATGGATTAAGGACTTGAACATCTTATTAGATTTTACAAGGTTGTGCTGTGGCGACAGAGCCCCCAAATTCTCCGTGGCTGAAACACCAAACGGCTCTTCCTGGCTCACGTCACGTGTTGGCGGCTGCGAGTCCGTTGTCACAGTGCCGCCGCAGGTGTCTGCTCGTGCTGAGGCCCGTGCTGCGCTGTCGCGTTTAGGACACGTACTTCCTGTAATACCACAAGAGGCCGGGCCTGACGACACTGTCACTTTCAGAGCTGCCTGGACGTGGCCTGTGTCACACCGGTCACGGGGCAGCGCAGGGGCGCATACTCGGCCTACGGGGAGGCGCTGCCAGTCCGTCCCCCGGCGACCCTGGGGCCTTGCTGTGTAATGGGACGTGGAAGGGAGGGGCTGGTTGGGAGCAGTGATGCCGTTTGCCACAACAGGAGAAGGAAAACGAGAACTTCCAGGAGAAAACACAGACGGGCATCTTTCTGACCTTGAGGCCCGGAGAGCCGTCTGAGGGCACGTGTTCTCAGGCTTGGAAGTACGTGCGGGGCGGCTGGCCGGCTCAGTCCGTACAGCGTGCAGCCCCGATCTCAGGGTCGTGGGTTCAAGCCCACATCGGGCCTAGAGGTTACTTAAGAGAAAGGTGGTGTATCAGCCGGGGAACTCGGTAAAACGCACATTCTGATTTAGCAGGTCTGAGTGACGTCTGACACCTAAAACCCACCGCTGCGGTGACTCTCCCCTCCTGAACCCTGTTCTCCGCTGCGATTGTAGCAAAGGTCTCAGGCCCTTGGGTGGGGGAGGGGGTGGGTCCTTCTGTTTGAGCCCCAGCCCTTCCTATGAGTTGTAGGCCCCCCGCCTCTTTCCCAGCCCAGCACCTTCGTGTTGGGCACTCGCTAGCCCGGCGGGAGGCCGTGCTGCGGTGGCCGAATCCAGCCAGGACGCTTCGTCTTCATGTCTCCCCCAAAGACGTGCGGGCACAGGGGGCGTGTGCTCTAACCTGATAGATTACACAGTGGTGACTCAAGTACAGAGCGAGCTGTAGGAGGTCAGTGATGGGGAGAGAGCACGGAAGATGGAAATCAATTGGCGTGAGATTATTTCAGGAAGGAATGACAACGTCGAAGACAGGGTGACAGCTGAATGTGAGCGCATACGCGTGTAGTTCTGCAGAGCGAGGCCAGCTAGCTCTCATTCAAACAGAAATGTCCTACGGATGGTTGGAATCTGAGGCTGAGAGGTCAGGGTAGGAGAATTGATTTGTCGGTAGTGACTGCTGCCTAAATTACACAGACCTTTGACCTTGTCAGTGCGGGGTTGAAACGTGAATGTTCCGGGATCTCCAACACGGGGCCAGAATCACTCCAGTAGCTCTTGTTCCTTAGTAAAGTGACACCTGGAAGAAACATCTGGATAAGATTTCTCTGAGTTGTTATTTCTAGAGATGATAATCCCTTTTTTCCAGAGTTGTCTGATTTCATGTTCACTTGAGTAGAATACTTACTGCTAAGCCCCAAATGAAATATTTCACATGAACGAGAACTTGACCAGAATCTATAAGAAAAGCATAACCAACTTCTTTTTTTAATTTTTTTATTTATTCTTTTGAGAGTGAAAGCAGGGGAGGGGCGGAGAGAGGGGGGTGGTTAGAGGACCCAGAGTGGGCTCTGTGCTGCAGGGCTCGAACTCAGAAACCGCGAGATCATGATCTGAGCTGAAGTCAGGCACCCAACCGACTGAGCCCCCCCTCCCCGGTGCCCCAACCAACTTCATGTTTAACAGGAGTCATTTGAAAGTTGACTTTTATGTTTAGTGTTTGGATACTTAGCTGCTTTTGTTTATATGCTTTTCTCAGCTGTGCGCTTATGTTCCTGGGGTATGCGAGCATGTGTTTCTGCTACTTTTTGTATTTCTTCACATTTACCTTTGTAATAATATTTATGACTTGAACGGATCTGAAATTTTAAAGAGTTTTGACCCAAAGAGAGCTCTACACATTATCATTCCAGTCTGTTTTTTGAGAAGGTTTTTTTTTTTTAATGTTTTATTTATTTTTGAGAGAGACAGCGCGAGCAGGGGAGGGGCGGAGAGAGAGGGAGACACAGAATCCGAAGCAGGCTCCAGGCTCTGAGCTGTCAGCACAGAGCCCGACGCGGGGCTCGAACCCATGAACCGTGAGATCCTGACCTGAGCCGAAGCCGGACGCTTAACTGACTGAGCCACCTGGGGGCCCCAAGAAGGTTTTAATTAGCGTAAATTCTAATCCAAACCCTGTCACCTTTGCGTCCTACTTTGTAGGGTATTTTATTTTACTTTTTGAAACTGCATTATTACTATTTTGTTGTTAAGGAATCCACTTTTGTGACTGTCCTGAAGCCCAGGCTGGGGGACCAGTGACGGGTCCTGGAGGCAACTACCCCCGAGTCTGGACTTTGTGCTCGTAAGTGCTGTCTGCTCTACCTTGCTTCATGAGGTGGGTAGCAGCCCCAGACCACAGGCAGGTCGGAACCTGCACAGGCTGCTGGGTATTCTAAATATATTTTCGAGAATATTGTGTTGTTAATATTGCGTGGTCTTTAAAGTATTTATATTTTGGGTCTTGAGAAATGTCGTTGATGAAGGAAACAGTCCTATTAATGCTCCTGTACTTGGCCTCTAAGAGTACTGGGGCTTCTCAGCATGTTTCCCAGATTCAGGGATGCCTTAGAATACACTTAAAATCAGTAGCATTTCTTTTCTTTCCTTTTTTAAAAATTTTCAATGTTTTTTATTTATTTTTGAGAGACAGAGATAGCACTAGCAGGGGAGGGTCAGGGAGAGAGGGAGACACAGAATCCAAAGACAGGCTCCAGGCTCTGAGCTGTCAGCACAGAGCCTGACGCAGGGCCCAAACCCACGAACTGCGAGATCATGACCTGAGCTGAAGCCGGACGCTCAACCGACTGAGCCACCCAGCGCCCTTCCTTTTCTTTTTTTAAGTTTATTTATTTATTGTGAGGGAAAGAGTGAGCGTGTGAGCAAGGGAAGGGGGGGAGCAGGGGCTGAGAGAGGGAGAGAGAGAGAATCCCAAGCAGGTTCCAGCTCTCAGCTCAGAGCCCGATGCTGGGCTCCATCTCAAGCACCGTGAGATCATGATCTGAGCTGAAATCAAGAGTCGGACACTTGACCGACTGAGCCGTGCAGGCGCCCCCAGATCGGTAGCATTTCTAAATGTTGTAGCAGCTGTGCTTGACCCCAGCAAACGTTTGTTAAGCACACGTACATCTCCATTATCTTGCCCCTCCGCTGGCCCCTGGAGGATGCCCTCCGAGCGCCACGCTCTGCCCTCCTGTGTTGGAGAGCCACTGGCCTTCCTTCACCTCTCTGGTGGTGGCTCTGCCATCAGCCTCCTGTTGTCAGATACCTACCTGTCTTTTGATCCACCAAAGAGCAGCTTGGTGGTTTTGTCAGTGGGAGTCCAGGAGCATTTCAATGGCTGTTAAGTCCCTCCTTGACCCTCAGGTGCCGGCTTTGCTCCTGGGCCTGTAATAGGCGCTGGCAGATCGATGGTAGCATTGATGCGGCATCCACCCATCCCCCTAGGTGTGTGGAATCCCAGGGGAGGATTGAGGTGTTCCCAGGGGCCAGGGGGACGTCCGCAAGTTTCTGATACTGTGTAAAAAGGAGTACTGATTGATTTACTATCTAGAACTCTAATTTATGCAGATTATTTAAAGGAAAATAAAGGAGAAAGAAATCTTTAATGATCTTATTCCTAAATGGTATCTTCAGTTTCACTTGTCAACTCTAGGAAATTTAGGATCTAAGGGCTCTAAGATGATCTACGTCTTCCTTGTGGCTTGGCTATTAGGGACAGTGTTCATTCTTTCTGGTTAGAAGGTCCTATTTCCCCGAGTGGGTTCTGAGGAACACAGACGCAGTCTGTAATGAAATAAGTATGGAAAATGCTATCTACCTGGTGTGCTTTCTGGAGGCTCTGGATGCACGTTACCACGTTAGAAGTTTCAAGATGTCCTAAAATAAACAAGCCTACTTTTGTCTCGTCTCTGGTACTTCCCCGATTTACGCAAAAGGAAGAATGTCTCCAACAAAAATAATAACTTTTTTTTATCACCTAGAATACACTTTGGGGAAACTAGAGGTTTAGATTTTAAATGATGATCCTGTTCATTTAAATAGCTTCCTAGGGGCCGTAACTGTATGGTTATCGGAAGAGTCACAGCTACAGAGTTGATTTAATCTTTGAAACATAGTTAATGGGTGAAAAATGCACATACTTGGAACCTATTCTGAGTTCTCAAATGTGTATCTTTTTGCAAAACCAAATAGAGAATTTTATTCTGCTCCTTCAAAATTTCTAACGAGTGGGATACGAATCAGATAATCCACACAGATGTTTTATACTGAACTAGGTATCTTTTATCGACAGAGACCAAAATCTTGCCACAGTGTTCCTCGTTACCGAATTTCATCTTGGAGAACTGTAACCTGTATTACTTAACTTACAGCCTTACACGGTAACTTAAAACAACTGACCTGCTCTCTAACCAGGGAGCTGCCGAATTTCAGGCCATATTCCCCCCACCTATCGAAACTCAGAAGACAGATCACTGTAGTTTTGAGGCCAGTAGTTGAAAGCTGTAAAATTTTCACACGCAGACATTTGGCAAACAAAGGTATCACTGTGACGAATACTTGAATACACCGTGATATAGTATTGTGTTTGATAAAACGTTTTATCCTTGATTAAGTGGTTTTCATCATGTTCGAGCCTTTTGCGTTTTCAAAATTCTAAAACTCTGCTTGTTTACTTTTTTTGTTTCGAAATAAACTTATTTATTTTGGTTTCTTAGAGTGAAGGTCAGGTTTCTCCTTATAGAAGTTTTTGCATTTCTAAAATTTAGTTTAGTTACTTTCCAGCAATTTTTCTGAAAGCGTTTAGGATTTCCTAATGATGAGCTTTGTTTTGATGCTTGGATTTTGTTGGGTAGCTGCCTTACTGTTTGTAGGAGGACTGGGCCTTGCAGGTGTCTGTGTACACGTTGATCCTCTCCCCTGACCCAGATAGCTTTCTGTCACCTGCCTGATGGGAAGTTTAACCCTTCTAGGGAAAAATGGCATTTCTGTAAGTCTTCACCACGGACTTGATTGAAGACATAAGACCTGCCATTTTGTAGCGCTGCTAAAGAATTCTGTTGTCTAACAGAACCAGATGAGTTATAAACCCCTTGCTCATTACTATAACGTTGTAACCTGCAGAGAGATTTCAGTCAGGGAAAATCTGCCCCGCTTTTCAAACCAGAAATGTTAGCATTTGAGTAGGAATCCTCAAATAACTGCCAATGAGTAAAAGTTAGAAAGAAAACACTGTTACTTTGCACAAGCAGTTTATCTCCCTCTGGGTAGGCCGGTTTAAACTCAGATCTTAGAGGCTGATCTGGACTTTGAAATTGGTCAGCATTTGACAATTGCACACCAGCCGGGGAGACGTGATCCAGGTTGGCCTAAAGACTCTTCCCTTTAATTTAGTCTCATTACACACGTGATCTTGTTCCTATTTGTTTTTGCTTTAGTGGAAGTCTATCGGGTACTTCGGATTCTCTGTAGAATGAGTGCTTTCACTTGTCTATTCTCATGATCTACTTCGTTCTCTCCTTTTCTTATCTTTTTTAAAATTTTTATTATTATTTTTAATGTTTATTTTTTGAGAGAGCGAGCGAGTGTGGGAAGGGCAGGGAGAGAGGGGGAGACACAGAATGCAAAGCAGGCTCCAGGCTCTGAGGTGTCAGCACAGAGCCCAACGCGGGGCTCGAACTCACAAACTGTGAGATCATGACCTGAGCTGAAGTCGGACACTTAACCAACTGAGCCACTAAGGCGCCCCATCCTTTTCTTATCTTTTCAACAGGGAGATTGATGTGGAAATGTTGGGGTTCAGAGCTGATGGCCGAGAAAGAATTCTTGAGATGTCTTCCTTGCAAGTGGGTGGTTTTACTAAAGCACAGGGACAGGACCCCTGGACAGAAAGAGCGGCACTGGAGTTGTGACGGGGGATGGGTGACTGATGATATACTTTCAAGTTGGTGAGGGTGGGGGGACATCGTAAGTCTCTAAGGAATTTGGAAGCAAGGTCTCCAGGACCTTGAGGGGGCTAGCTGCTGTTAAGAAAAGATCATTTATTACTTTCTAGAAAAACCTTAGTCATGAGACCCTTCAGATGTGTATCATGGGCCATAGGCTTGGAGGATGATTGCTAACATATACTTGCGGGGGTAGAGATACAGGAAGTTTTCAGAGGAATTTTTATATATTAAAGTAGACTTACAGGATCCTGGAGGTTGGGATAATGTTAAGCTAAGATTGCCTTTTGCCCTCGGGGAAGTGTCGTAGTTGTCATCATTACCATCATAATCATCATCATCATCGAGGTATCTGAGCTCCTCAGGGAGGCCACTCTGTGGGTCTCAAGGACTTGTCAATGGGCTGTAAGCCGTAAGGAAATTCATTTTGTTTTCTTTTGCTTTTGTTTCCCACGCCAGAGATCAACCAGGTCTGTAACTTGTCTGCAGTTTCGTAAGACGTTTGCTGGTTCCTGTTTCTGTCCCATAATAGTCTTGTCTATAAGAACAATCCTGTCTTCATGAAAATAATTCATTTTAATTGTCACTGGAGAATATAGGCTCATCAGTTCATTTCTGATAACCTGGCTGGTAAAAATGGAATTTAATCTTTATGCGGTTCTTATTTGCACAGAAAGCACTCATGTCCCATGCTAGTTTTATGGATTATATTGTCTTAAAAAGAAACCTTGTTTATTTCTTAGGACTTGACACGTTTCTAGATGCGGAAGAGGCTGCAGGTCTGATTGTCCGTACATCTATGATACTTTTTCAGGTACAGAAGCTAAACGGTTTTTATGTGACCAACTTTTAGCCTGTCATTTCTTCACGTGTCAGAGTTCCCGCTGAGGCCGGAAGTTTTCTATGCATTTTCTTTTCTGGCTGTAGATTCGCTCTGGAGGCATGCTACCTACGAAAGAAAATGCGCGATATCTTGTGTTCCAAATCGATGCACTGAGATCAGAAAATAACAGGCAGAGATTACGCGTATGCGTATAACTACCTCGTTATATCTGTGTGCGCGCTCTGATCTGCCAGGCGAAAAGTCAGGATCGTGGTGAAAAGCAGCGGAGTAAAATCTGAAAGCCAGGGTCTTGGTAGTTTAAACATCTCCTCTCTTTGTTCTGATTTCTTCTATTTATATTTTTTATATCCTTTCCCCTTGCCCTTCAGAGGCGTTTGTGTGTGTGTGTGAAAATTGTATTGACGCCCAAATTGAGCAATTAGAAAAAGACAGTTCTGGGTAATCTAGCCCCTTGAATACTGAGCGCTTTGTCAGATTTACCATGCAGTTCGTAGCGAGGAAGCCCCGTTAAAACTATGCAGTTAGCACGAAGGCCTCAGTTGTAAAGCACCGAACTGGCTCAGAGGGAAGGCGGAAGCAGTGGGTTCCCTGGGACCAAGTACAGGTTGGTAACCCAGGGATGAAGACCGAAGCCCACTAACCCCCGAGGGGAAAGACAGAGGGAAAACCTGGAACTCGTTGATCCTGTGTCACTAACAGCGCGAGGTACCGGGCGCGCAGGCAGTGTCCGGGACGCGTGCGGCTGGTGCAGGAGCGAGCTGGGGCTCCTAGCTTAGAGTCGCTTCCCGCCGGGGGGGGGGGGGCGAGAACTTGACTGGAGCTCCGCGTCCCCCACCCCCCACAGGCTGGTATGATGAATGTTGTCCGATTTCCCCAGGCTGTCTCTCAGAATTCATTCCCCCATTTAGATTTGGAAATTGTTCCGTCTGACGCAGTTTAGCTCAGCTGCCGAGGCCTAAGCGTTCTGCTCCTGAGCACGGGGACTGTCGCACGTGGGGTGCGAAGACCTTGCAGGCTCGCTGGTAAAGGAGGCCTCGTGCAGGAAGCAGTCGCAGAAGACGATGGCTGCGTGTCGTTGGAAGGCAGAGAGCAGGGAGGGACAGTGAGTGCCTGAGTGTCCCGGGGAGAGAGCAGTGTGGCCGTAAGTAATTAGGGACGGCGTCTCAGAGGAGAGGGGGCAGGGATCGGCTCCGCTGCCCTGTAGGCGTTCGTGTTTCAGCAGCGTGCGGCCCTCTGAAACCTCCCTGCACCTGTCGGTCTCTTCCGTGGGGCTGCTTTTGCTTCAGCGGTGTTTGAGTTCCTCTGCCTCACATACGCCCCCTCGCCTTACCAGCAGGCTGGTGTCAATCGTGTTAGACCTTAGAGTTGTTTCCTCCCACATTTTGCCCCTTGAAGCAGCCATTAGGGCTCCTGACACCTGTCGCTGCCCTTCCCTCTCCCCCAGCCCCCTTGACTGGTGAGATGTAGGGCTCGCCTCCACGGGGGAGTTTCCAGCGTGCCGGCACGCGCTCCTGGGCTAGCGGGGTTCAGGGTCGGTGGCCATGCCCTCATCTCCGGCCCCAGAGTAGCTGTGCCGTGATTATGCTGAGCGTCGAGGCCGGGGCCGATGGCCGCGTAGCAGGAGCAGGACCTAATAAAGCTTTGTGTTAAGCTCCTGGGGTTTGGGGCTTGATTGTTTCTGCAGCGTAATCCATCCTATTCCGACTAAATAGCCCTTCTTCCCCAAGTTTGAACCTTGGCCCCCTTCCTGGTTATTCTGTTTTCTTTTTGCTTTGGCCGAGAGCCTCGTGGTTCTTGCCGCTCTCTGTACAGTTTGACGATGTCCTCGAGCCTTCCATGACGACGTTCCACTTGCACCGACATTTGACCTGATGACACTTGAGACCTATCAGACACCAAGGCAGAGGTTTCCGCTTTCCCTCACCAGCCCCGCTGGCACGTTGTGCTGTCTCAGATCGGCTGGGCCTCGCATCCCGTCCTCTGGGAATGAGGACGACTGTCTCGTACGGTCCACAGGTTCCTGGGGAGGAGTACGTGGGTTCTGTTGGAAAGAGCCAGTGACTCTGTGTTTAGTCCAACTTAATTCATTTGCTGGAGAGAATCAAGCCAGTATTGTTTAGTAGAATTTATGCGGTGAAGAAATGTCCTGTATTTACACAGTAGCCACTAGCTACTAGTTACCTGTGGCTTTTGAGCTCTTGAAATGTGGCTAGAGTGGCTGATTTTCTTTTTTTTTTTTTTTTTGAGAGAGCGTGCACGTGCATGCACTAGTAGGGGGGGGGAGGGAGAGAGAAAATCTCAAGCAGGCTCCACACTCCGCGCAGAGTCTGACACAGGGCTCAATCTCGTGACCATGAGATCATGAGCCGAAATGAAGAGTTGGATGCTTAACCGACTGAATTTAAATTAAAATAAAAATAGCCACATGTGACTGGTGGCTGCCATATTGGACCCTAGCACAGCACTGGGAAGATGTAGTGTTAGGTGAAAAATGCAGAATACAGGGCCTGTCTATATTGTTATGTAACATGTTGGAATCATACAACGTTTTAAGTTCTTTGCAAAGGGAAAAAACACCGATGATAACCACACGAAAATACTAACAGTGAATTATATTAGGTGGAGAAGTTGTGTGTGGGCGTCCTTCTCTTTTCATGGTTCGTAAAATACTTTAACAAACTTTTATAACGAGAGTGGCTTTTGAAAGCGTGATCCACTTGAGCAGAAAAGCTGAAGTTTTGGAGAGTAAGAGCGGGTCTCTGGGTTGAACAGATTTCCCTCCAAAAGATCTGCACGTCCCACTGTGCCTTGGGAAGCCCGAGTCACAGCTGATGACTGGTGCTCTTCATGATCAGTTGTGCTGTGCCGCGAGCCAATTGAGAACATTGCACAGATGGTAGGAACGTACCAGGTCAGAGATGGTGCTTTAAAAAAAATTTTTTTTTAAATATTTATTTACTTTTGAGAGAGGAGAGAGAGAGCGCAAGGAGAGGACGGGCAGAGAGAGAGAGAGAGAGAGAGAGAGAGAGGGAGACACAGAATCTGAAGCAGGCTCTAGGTCCTGAGCTGTCAGCACAGAGCCCGACGCGGGGCTCGAACCCACAAACCGTGAGATCATGACCTGAGCTGAAGTCGGACGCTTAACCGACTGAGCCACCAAAGATGATGCTTTTGAAATAATTTTTATGTGTTTTCAGCAAATCTAAAAATGCATGCACTATATTACAAAAAAAGAGAAACACCTTATTTTTTATTTACTTTGTTAAATATTTTTTTTAATGTTTACTATTTACTTTTGAGAGAGTGTGCGTGTTTAAGCGGGGGAGGGGCAGAGAGAGAGGGAGACCCAGAATCTGAAGCAGCTCCAGGCTCCAAGCTGTCAGCACAGAGCCCGACACGGGGCTCAAACCCATGAACCGTGAGATCATGACCTGACCTGAAGTCGGACACTAAACCCCCTGAGCCACTCAGGTGCCCCAGACATGATGCTTTTTAAATAATTTTTATGTGTTCTCAGCAAATCTAAAAATATATGCAGCACAGAGCCCGATGCGGGGCTCGAATTAACCAACTGTGAGATCATGACCTGAGCCGGAGTCAGACGCTTTACCAACTGAGCCACCACCCAGGTGCCCCGGAAACAGTTTAATATTTAAATTCAGCTGGTCACTTGTCTGCTCTGCTTGAGGTCTAAAGAAACTAAACTGTAGAGTGTCATGTTTCTTTTTTTTTTTTTAATGCTTATTTATTTCTGAGAGCGAATAAGTGGGGGAGGGACAGAGAGAGGGAGACACAGAATCTGAAGCAGGCTCCAGGCTCTGAGCTGTCAGCACCGAGCCCAAACTGGGGCTCGAACTCAAAGACCGCGAGAACATAACCTGAGCCGAAGTTGGACGCCCAACTGACTGAGCCCCAGGGTGTCTGTTTCTCAGAGCTCCTAGGAAACACCATTCCCGCCCCTAGAGAACTCTTGAGGCACACTAACGGGGGCTGTAATTTGAATTACTTCTAGGAATGTGTGTGGCGTCAGAAAAAAGTACAGAAAGACAGCATTCTATTTCTTGGAGCGTCGCTACGTACGGGAAGAGATTTTGGAAGCTCAGTGACCTCCTTCAGAATGACCCTTCGTCCCACCACAGAAAACCCCTGTTTTTTAAATTATTCCTTCGAAATTTGTGGCCTTCCCGTGTCTTAATTATTTGTTGAAAAAGTATTTATTTATGTAATCACTTATGTACTACATCCGTTTTCCTTTTTTCTTAGTGGACAAATCATCTGGGACTAATTATGTGACTGAAAACATGGACTAGATGGTTAAAGAATTAAATGCTTTTATTTTTAAAATTCAGTCTGTTACTTTAGTCCCAGATCTAATCGCAAACATCACAAGCCCCAAGGCCCTGATTCCTGAGGACCCGTAGTAGGACAGGGACTCCTGGGGGTGTCACCAGAGTGAGTGGGGCTTGACGGAGGGCCACCCCCGCCCCCCGCCGAGTCTAGCACGTTCACTTCCGGGCCCAGATTGATGTTAGGCCTGGAGGCTTCGATTGATCCCCAAGCCTGCACAGAGTTGCCCCAGCTTTTGGGGGGAAGATTTTCATTCACCACCAGGGCTCTTTTTAACCCTTCAGACTCTAAAAGGGTTAGAAATTGTGCACCGGGCAGCAGGGCTCCTGTAGGTCTGTTCTGGTGGGGCTGGTGGGGCGTCTCTGTGCGGATAGGGCTCTGCGGGTGTGGGGCCTCCAAACAAATAGAAAAGCAGACCGCAGGGGAGCCGTTGTGCTCCTGGGGATCTGGGGTCATCCTCTGCCCGCCGCCCCTCTGAGTTCTTTGAATTTGTAGCAGAGAACTAAACTGCTGGTTAACTAGAGGGAAGGCTTCGATGTGACTAGAAACTAGTTTCTTACAAGTGAAGGAGATTTCAGAGTTCGTTGGTTTAAGGATAGTAAGGAAACCGAGTATTTTCTTTTTTGTCCTAAAAGCGTAATATATTTTACACAAATGCTATTCTTCGCATAATCTGATCAGTGAAGGAACGTGTGAGATGAAGCAAATGTAAACAGTTCGAGGGGGGGGGTTGGTAACCATGCCTGCCATTCGCATGACAGTTTAGGACATGCCAAGGCCACAAAGTACATAGATGTTGGTCTCCTTTGCTCATTGCAGGAGCCTCGGGGGAGCCTGAGCTGCTGCCGGGGCGGGGTGGGGGGAGTATTTATTACTGTTTCACAGGTGAGAAAACACAGACCCCAGGAAGTTATAGGCACAAAACCAGCTGCTAAGTGGCCAAGGTGAGAGTGACTCCAGAAACCCCGATGTGACGACTGCTAGGCCCGTGTGCCGCCACCCTTCTGCGCTGCCTTCGAGAACTAAAGAGGAGGGGCACCTGGGGGGCTCCGTCGAGGGTCAGACTGTTTTGGCTCAGGTCATGATCCCAGCTGCGCTGAGCAAGGAGCCTGCTTGGGGATTCTCTCTCTGTCTCTTTCCCTTTCTTTCTCTTAGTGCCCCCTCTTCCCCCCTCTCCCCCCTCCCCCTCTCCTTCCCTCAGCCGTCCCCCCTCCTCTCCTTCTGCCCCCTCCCCCATTTGCACTCTTTCTCTAAAAAATAAAAATTAAAAAAAAATTAAAAAACTTAAAGACATGAATGGTAGAAACTTCTAATTACTTGCAGCTATGTATGTTTTTTTGAATCCTTAGTGGAAACCATTTAAACTTTGATGTAAAAAAAGACAAAAGGTATTCTAAAATAAGTGTATTACTGGGAGACCTTACAAATGATCACTTGGGCAGCGCGGGCTTGGGGATGATTTGGGTCGGTCTCGCCTGGGAGGCGGCCGCTCAGGATGATCCAAGGCTCCTTTCTTCCCTGTGAGCCTCTGGAGAATCACATGTTGACGAATGAACTGAGGCAAAACAAAAAGCTTTTGAGTGTATACAGTGATGCTCTTTCTTCAAAACTCTTGCGGGGATTTTAGTTAAAGTGAATGAGATTTAACTTCATCCTGACTGAATTTCACATTTGGAAGGCGTAGGAAGATGAGTAGATGGTTTGAAATTTGGGTGTTTGCCAGCCGTGTTCTTGCACTTGCCAGCTGGACGTTCACGGCTTTTGCCTCTGCGTGTCACAGCCCTCCCCTCGTTTTGACCGTGCGGTAGATCGCACGCAAAGTGGGTTTTAATTAAACAAAAATCACGAGCCAACGTACCCAGGACACTCCTTTCAGCTCAGACCTGGAAATAGACTCTCATGGGGCCCCGTGTTCACCCCCTGCATCGAAGGCTTGCTGCTTCGGAGAGGAAGCCTAGTTATGGCCCGGTGTTCGGGACCTGGGTCATCTGCTGACAGTTTGTGGGTTGCAGATAAGGACAGCGGACACTCTGGCTCCAAGAACGCTGAGACCCGCTGTCGTGGTGCAGGAAAGACCGTCTTGTACTCTCTCTGCCTCGGAGCCCTCGCTGTCAGGCTGCGCTCAGGGGCACCGCGCAGACGGCTGCCAGCTCGCCTGACGGGGCCACACCTGCCAGCCTGAGCCCTTTTGCTGCGGTGCGCTGCAGCCTGAACTACGGAGAGTAAAAAACAAAAGGTCGTAATCGCTAGTGAGTCTAGGGATGTGGCCCGTTATTTACAAATTATATGGGGGCGCCTGGGTGGCTCAGTCGGTTAAGCGTCCAACGCTTGCTTTCGGCTCAGGTCATGATCTCAGGGTTCCTGGGATCGAGCGTCCCAAGGTTCCTGTTGGGCTCTGCGCTGACCGTGCGAAGCCTGGTTGGGAGTCTCTCTCTCTCTCCCTCTCTCTGCACCCCTCCCCCACTCGTGTCTCGCTCTCTGAAAATAAATAAATGTTACAAAAAAATAAAAGGTATATAGAATCAGCTATTGAACAAGTTCGAGGAATGGTTCTGTTAGAGGTGAAAATGCAAGGGAAGGTTTTAACCAGCTCTGGTGAGATCTTGGGGGCTCAGCGTGCTTTGCTTTTTTTGCACTGTGTGCCGATTTTTTTCCTCACCCACTTCTTGAATCCTTGCCCTTGGCTAAAGAAGTGTGAAATCGATTAATGACAACAGAGAGAATCCTAGGGTTGGTTTGAAACCATGTTTTCAAATGCACATTATAGGGGTGCCTGGGTGGCTCAGTGGGTGAAGCATTCGACTTCGGCTCAGGGCATGATCTCACAGTTCATGAGTTCAGGCCCGCGTCGGACTCTGTGCTGACAGCTCAGAGCCTGGAGCTGCTTCCGATTCTGTGTGTGTCTCTCTCTCTGCTCCTCCCTGGCTCACACTCTGTCTCTCTCTCTCAAAAATAAACATTAAAAACAAATTTTGAAGTGTACATAATAACAACTAAAACAGCATTTCTCTCTGTCTTCACAGTGAACAAAGTCTGTCATGGCACAAGTTTTTAAGCCCTTAGTGCATTTAAATAATGAAAAAAAAAGCCTTACACTAAGTTGTGTAGCGTGTAACTGATATTTTAACGGTTCTGTCGCAAAGTCAAGTGCGTAGGTGTTATGAACGGCCTTCTTTGGATATCCCTGTACTCTCTGGGTCTGACATGTATTGTAGGATTTGGTTTCCTGCATTTTGTTCAGCATTTTTGCATCTGTGTTCATGTGGCACATTAGTCTGTGGTTTTCCTTTCCTATGACGTCTTGGGTTTGGGGTCAGGATAATGCTGGCTTCATGACGTGATTTGAGAAGTGTTCTCTTTAATTTTTTGGAAGAGTTTGTATAGACGTGACATCATGCTTTCCTTAAATATTTGGTGAGATTCAACTTTGAAGCCTTCTGGGCCAGGAGATTCTTTTGTGGGAAGGTTTTAAATGATAAATTCTGCCACTTTTATAGATACAGGGCTATTTTTGAGTGAACTTTGGTGATTTGTGTTTTCAAGGAATTTGGCCATTTCATCTTGGTATAATTTATTGGTGTAAAGTTTTTCTAACATCCCCTTATTGTCCTGTTTAATCTCTAGAATCTGTAGCGATCTCCCCTGTCTCCTTCCTGATGTTGGTAATTTGGGTCTTTTCTCTTTCTTGAACAGTCTGGCCAGAGGCTTATAAAGGAACTTGTCTGAAAGAATCAGCGTTTGGTTTCATGGTGTTTCGTTTTCTGTTTCACTGGCTTCTGCTCTATTATTGCCTTTTTCTGCTCAGTTTGGTTTCATTTGTTTTTGCTTTTCTAGTTTTTTTCAATGTTTTTATTTATTTTTGAGAGAGAGGGAGGGAGGGTGTGCATGTGCACATGTGCTCGCCGGCGGGGGAGGGGCAGAGAGAGAGGGAGACACAGAATCCGAAGCAGCTCCAGGCTCCGAGCTGTCAGCACAGAGCCCGACATGGGGCTCGAACTCACAGACCGAGAGATCATGACCTGAGCTTAGGTCAGCCGCCCAACTGACTGAACCCCCCCAGGTGCCCCTAGTCACGCATTTTGAAACTCTATTCCTAGGTATATAATAAATAGGACTGTTACATCCTGTTGATAAATTGACCCCTTTATCATTATGAAATGACCTTTGTCTCTGTTAATACTCTTTGCTCTGAAATCTGCCCTATTAATATAGACGCTCAGCCTTGCTTTATCTTAGTGTTGGCAAGACGTATCTTTTCCCACCCCTTTAACCTATTTGTGTCTTTATTTTTAATGCGGATATTTTTACAAGCAGCATATGTTTGGGTCTTGCAGTTTTAAAGTCCAATCTGACCATCTCTCCCTTTTATTTTATTATTACTATTTTTAAATGTTTATTTATTTTGAGAGAGAGCACACGTGATAGCAGGGGAGATGCCGAGAGAGGGAGAGAGAATCCCAAGCGGGCTCTGCACGGTTAGCCCGTCACGGGGCTCTGTCTCAGGAACCGTGAGATCAGGACCTGAGCGGAGATCAAGTCGGACGCTCAACTGACCGAGCACCGCCCCCCCCACGCACCTCTGCCGCTTAATTGGTTGGTTTACCGTTTAAATTTATTATCATTAGCGCCGATCTTCTCCCAGTCTGTCCAAGTGGCATTCCACCATTCACGTAGCATGACCGGAGCGAGTAACCGTAGAACAGTGTCCCACCCGCTTCCCGCTCTGTGGGGTCCTGGGTTTTGCTTATGCATGTGTTGTAAACCTCACAATAAATAGTTAATTATTTTTGTTTCAATCATTGAAGTATCTTTTAAAGATACTTAACTAATGAGAAGAATGTTTCCGGTGCTCTTTGTTCCTTTGAGTGGGTCCACGTTTTGTTTTCGTGTCATTTTCCTTCTGCCCCAAGACTGTCTTTATCATTTCTGATGCCTCTGCTGCTTTTGCTTGTCTGGAAAAGTCTTTGTTTCCCCTTTGTTTTAGAAGGTACTTTCTGATGAGTACAGAATTCTAAGTTGACAGTTTTTCCTTTCAGGCTTCTCAAGTCTTTCTGCCCCTTTCTCACTTGCGTGTTTCCAACAAGAAACCCGGTGTCCTCATTCTCTTTGCTCTGTCACACCTGATGTCTCTGTCTGGTGTGACGCTTTCTCTCTTTATCGCTTGTTTGAAGGGTTTTGTTGCCACATGCCTCGGTGTCGTTTTCTTCATGTTCCTTGCGCTTGGAGTTCAGGGAACTTGGATCTCTGGGTTTAGCTGTCATCAGTTTTGGAAGAATGTAGGCTGTTATTTCTTAGAATGCCTTTGTTGCCTTTTCTTTCTTCTCCAATTAGGCGCACGTTAGATTTCTTAAAATTGTTACGTGGCTCGTGGCTCGCTGAAGCTGTGTTAATTTGTTCCTTTCTCTCCGTGTTTCATCTCCTACGGTTTCTTTTGCAGCTTAAGACTCTGTAATTGGGGCGCCTGGGTGGCTCAGTCAGGTGAGCATCCAAGTCTTCATTTTTGGCTCAGGTCATGATCTCACGGTTCGTGGGATCGAGCCCCACTGACAGTGCAGAGCCTGCTTGAGATTCTCTCTGTTTCACTCTGCCTCCCCCCCGCCCCGTAAATAAACATTAAAACAGCAACAACAACTCCCTTATTTTTCCTTCCGAAATGGCTAATCTGCCATTAACCCCGGGCTGTGTGCTTTTCATCTCAGGTATGTTGTTTCCATCTGTAGATGTTTGACTTCATATCTTCTGTTCTCTACTCGTGCCCTGTGTGGCATTTTGTCATAATAACTGCTTCAAGGTCCCTTTCTGCTAATTCTAACTTTTGTGTCAATTCTGAGTTGGTTTCAATTAATTGTTCTCTTCATTTCTACTTCCTCTGTGTCTGTTTCTTTTGCATGTCTGCTAATTTTTTTATTAGATGCCAGCCATTGTAAATATTGCTTTCTTTTTTTAACTTTTTAAAAATGTTTATATTATTTTTGAGGGGGGGGAGGGGTGGGTGGCGGGGGCGAGACAGTATCAGAAGCAGTGTTAGCTCAGAGTCCCATATGGGGCTTGAACCCACGAACCGAACCGTGGGATCATGACCTGAGCTGAAGGCGGACGCTTAACCGACTGAGCCCCCCAGGCACCCGTAAAACTTACTTTCTTACTTTCTTTTTTGTGTTTCTATACATTTCTTGAGGTTTGCTCTGGGACCATAGTGAAATTCGGTGGAAATAGTATGGTCCTTTCAGGTCTTGCCTTTAGGATGTGTCAGGCAGGCCAGTTGCTTCCCCGCGCTGAGTCAGGCACTTTCTGAGTGTCCCGCGCCCCCAAATTAGGAGGTTTTCCAATCTGGCTGGCGGGGAGCAGGCATCGTCCCTCACCGTGCTGAGCAGCAGGTCCTGTTCCCTCCTGTTCTTTGTGATGGTCTCTTCCTGTGCTCGGGCCCTTCCTCCCGTGCCGGGCCTGCTTCGTGCTGCACTGGACTCTTGCGGGCCGCCCTCCGCCAGGCTCGGCTGCTGTGTCCTGTGAGCCCAAGCTGCCTTCGAGTCTTCCATCGGCTTCCTTCGGCCGTTGCTTCCAGTCTGCTCTCTGTCTCGGTTGATCCTCATTGAATGAGCACCAACTTGTCACCTTGCTTCAAGTGATGTCCCCAGAATTCCCTGTATTGTTTAATTGGTGATCTGTCAGGCATCCTGGGTGCCAAACATATTAAAGACCTTACAAAAAATGTTTTAATTTTGAGAGTCAGCTGGAAAATTTCAGCAGGTAAAAATTAGAGAAAAAGTTTGCTTTAATTTATCTAGCTTCCGTGAATCAGAAAAGACAGTTTTGTAGAGAGCAGAACATACATTAATGACAAAGTAATAACTTAGTCCTGTGGTAGGGTTAAACCTTTTCCTTTATATTAAACTTTTTAAATGTTTATTTATTTTTGAAAGCGAGGGACAGGGAGAGGGCAGAGACAGAGGGAGACATAGAATCTGAAGCAGGCTCCAGGCTCTGAGCTGTCAGCACAGAGCCTGACGCGGAGCTCGAACCTACGAACTGTGAGATCATGACGTGAGCTGAAGTCGGACGCTTAACCGACTGAGCCACCCAGACGCCCCTCTTTATATTTAATGAACGTAAAACTCACTGTAGTTTTTCATGAAATGCAAGAAATGGGGTCTTAAATCTTGGGGGAAGTCTTTTTGACTTGATGCTTTTACTAACCTCAAAAATACTTTTTTAAAAGTCACTTTTGGTAACCCTCTTATTGTCTGCTAAAATTCACACAAAAGCTGAGCCAAGGAGATGGACCTGCCGTTGTGTTAATACTCATTTTCTGGTGACGTAAGTTCATCAGAACTCTGACATAAGGGGTGCTATGATTTAATAAGGCCATTGTTAGATTGGTTTAACCATATTCGAAGTAGGTTAACTTAGGGGGAAAAGCTATTAAGAGCATGGCGTCTGTCACACAAGCAAGCAAACCATCAGTCGAGGTGTGGAAGTTACACCAAATTAGAACCGTACAGCCCGGCGTGGCTCTGAGTCAAATCCACGTTTTACTTTAACTTTCATGAACTAAATAAGTAGTGGGCAACCACGTAAAACTTTTAGCCATACGAAGTGATTGATGATCTTTGTGAAACCTTGACCTTGAATAAAAAGGACTCATTTTTAACCGGTGTTTAAATGAAATGGACTGTTCACTTGCTTGTTTCTGTTACACTTAAAAGTGGACTAGTGATTTGTTACCACACGCATCCTTCCAACGTGACGGACGAACACGATTTTCTAAGCCCGGTCTCCTGAGACCGCGAGATTCATGTCGGTATGATTGAGCATAAGCACAACAGTGTAAAGTTAGGAGTTTTCCTTTCTTTTGAATGATACGAAGCTTTTAAGGGTTTGAAATGTCACTAGGCTTCAAATGCTGAAGATGACGGCAAACAGAAATCCGTGTTCTAAGATGCCAAGTTTGAATAAAGAGCTCATTTGGATTTTTTTTCCCCAGAGGATCAGTAATTTAGTTTGTATCTGTATCTAACACGTGCCTTTCTTTTCTCTCTCTCATCTCGTAGGTTCTGCCGGAGACTTCCATCTGGCCTCAATGTGAAAGGAAAGTAGAAAACCCCATCTCCGCGTGTTGCTCTCAGGATGCCGATTCGTGGCTCCGGCCCGAAGAGGGAAGCTCTGGTCTAGGTGGCTGACTGCCCGCAGACGTAGATGCGTATCCCCGATGTCCGGCGTCTCTCCTTTTTACTGGAGTGACAGTCCCCTGCAGACACCACCAGAACGCCACCTGCAGAAAATGCCTCGCACGCTAAGGATGTCAGCGACCTGAATTCATGCGCCCTGTCTGCGCCGCTGTCGTGGGCGGTTCGCCATCCGAGAGCTCCGCGGCCCCGTCTCCAGGCCCCGCATCTGTCTCTGAGATGTCTCTGCTCCGTGCTTTGGGCCCAGTGCAGACCTGGCTGGGACAGGAGCTGGAGAAATGCGGCATCGACGCCATGATCTACACTCGGTACGTCCTCAGCCTCCTGCTGCACGACACCTATGACTACGACCTGCAGGAACAGGTACGTCCGCGTCTCACGCGTCCCGTGACCTCGCGTGCTCGCACCCCCCGGCGGAGTGCGCCTTAGAGCCTGGAGCAGCGGTGGCTGCCGCGGGCCGCGCACGTGGAACCTGCCAGGGAGCGCCGGCGGGCTGTGTCACGGCGCACCGTGTGGCAGGCTCAGTCCTCCGCACCTGGCTTTCTCCGTGTTGATCCCGTTCTGGCTGAGACAGCGGCTCTTGTCACGGCCCGGCGAGGGCGCGGGGACCCGCCCCTCAGGGACGCCCCACGTCGGGACTAGATGTTCCTGTCGTGATGTCTGTTGCACTTGACGTTCCAAAGGTTAAGGTTTTCTTTTCATGTTAAACTGCTGATTCATCTGCGCGTCACAGATCAGATCCGTGGACTTCAGCGTTGGGTAAAGCCCGTGACTTTGCCGCAAGTCGTCACAGACCCCCCGGGAAGTCGGCCCTCACGTGCTTCGTTCGACTTCGGTGCAGAGTTGAAAGTGAAAAGGAAGCAGGTCCAGCTTCTCGGAAGAGTAGTAAGCCTGCCGTCACGGTCCCCTCCCAGAGGAGGTGCTGGCGGTGAGGCCTGCCAGAGGGGGGCACAGTCAGCACCAGGGGCCACATGGGCTCCGGGTGACCTCCGCGTGCCACGTTCTCGTGAACTGGAGCGTTTTTGTGGGCAGATTTCGTTGCTGTTGTTTTCAACCACCCTTCCCAGCACTGAGAGCAGGGGTCGCGTCACTGACAGGAGAAACCAGGGGAAAGCCCCCCGGCCCTGTCCGTCCGCACGGAGCTTCCGCAGCGTGTTTTCACGTTGGTCCCTCCTCACTCGTCTAGAGTGCGGTTTCTTCCTGCTGGTGTGTCGTGTCTGTGAGCCGTTCTAGCTCCTTCCCCTGCCGCCAGATTGCTTACTGCCCTGCTGCTGAGAATGAGGTTGGCGTTTTCAGGGGTTTGACTTAGAACCTAATAATCAGAAAATGTGTCATTTTGGTAGTCAGTATTTTGTGTAATTTCATTCTAAGGCTCTATTAGTTTCTATCTTCTTTCCAATAAGTGTAAAAAATATACTTTTAGGGGCAAATAAAATGTAAAATCTACAAACGTGGAAGAATTCTTTTTTTTTTAAGTTTATTTATTTTGGAAGAGAGAGAGAGCACAAGTAGGGGAGGAACAGAGAGAAAGGGAGAGAGAGAATCCCACGCAGGCTCCACACCGTCAGCGCAGAGCCCAGCATGGGGCTCAAACTCCCAAACCGTGAGATCAGGAGCTGAGGTGAAATCAAGAGTCAACGACTTAACCGACTGAGCCACCCAGGTGCCCCTGGAAGAATTTTTATTTCCAGAAATGAGCAAGATGTTTCTCTTAACTCAAAAATCGTGTGCTTTAGGGGTTGCGTGCTAACAATATCCGCCTCGAGTATTTGTGAGGCATTTATGTGGGGCGTGCGGTAGCGCAGGGAGAAGGGAGTGAAAGGCGGGCCTGCTGTTAAGCTTACAGCTCAACACCTCTGCGAGGAGACGGGTTTGTGATGCCTCCGGCTCCTTTCTTAGTAGGACTCGGGGGGCAGCAAGGCAGCTGTCGGGGTCCCAAGGAGCCTCCTTCCAGAGTTCCGCTTCGTCTTTAGGGAGCGGAGTCTGGAGGCCGGTGAAAACAGAGCGTGTGTGCAGCCACCGGGAGAGTCCAAGGGAATTACGGGCTCCGGAACTGCTCCCCGCTCCCAGCCCAGGGCCAGGTGCCACGCCGCTGGGAAGGTCACATCCCAGGTGGTACTTGTGTTGATAGGTGACCTAGCAGGTCAGTGAGACCTGCTGGTGCTCTCCGTGACTCGGGGCGCAGAGCGAGGGGGCAGAGGGGCCTTGCCCGCCTTGTGTGACTCACAAGCCGGGCGGAGTTCCTGATGTCCGGGTCCATGTGCTTTATTTCTCTCCCCTCTTTTTGGTACTCTCTTATCCTAAACAAATCAGCATATATTTCTTAAGATTGGGCTTTCTCTTAGCCGCGATACAGTTAGAAAATTAACCTGGACGCATTGTGATACTGTCGTGTTCACTGTGTAGCGCTTGTCCCGTGATGTCCTTCACCGGGACCTCCCCAACCCAGGACCCAGGCTGAGACCACACGCCTGTGTTCCTGGTTGCACCTCTTTACTCCTTTATTTATTTATTTATTTATTTATTTTTAACATTTATTTATTATTGAGAAACAGAGACAGAATGTGAGCAGGGGAGGGGCAGAGAGAGAGAGGGAGACACAGAATCCGAAGCAGCTCCAGGCTCTGAGCTGTCAGCACAGAGCCCGACACGGGGCTCGAACCCACGAACCGTAAGATCATGACCTGAGCCGAAGTCGGACGCTTAAACGACTGAGCCCCCCAGGCGCCCCTCCTCCTTCCTCCTTTATCGGGAATAGTTCTGTATCTTTCCTTTGCATCTCACCACATTCACACTTTTGTAGCCTACAGGCCAGTTGTTTTGCAGAATAGCCTTTGTCTCTGGGTTTGGCTGATGTTTGCTTCTGTGTAGAATCAGCCTCTGTGTTTATGGCGGTGACCTTCCATAAGCCACCAAGTTTCCTTCTTTTCCATGCGCCACGGCAGACGCACACAACGTCCGTCTGTTTCGTCTTGGCAGTGCTGGCTTTGGGCTGGGGACGTCTGCCAGGTTTCTCCCACGGAAAGCTGGACACTCTGCTCTGTGTAATCACCAGGTGACCCGTTCCGAGACACTGGCAGTTTTCGCACCCGTAGAGGATTCCACCTGAATCACCTGGTACTTCGGTGGTCGCAAAGTGGTGGTTTTTCTAACTCCGTCATCCCTCTCCATTTCGTAGTGGCCCTTGGCCTGTACTGCCTTCACCTGCTCAAATCAGTCGCCCGCTCACGTAGAGACCACCACCGCGTGCCAAGGGCGGTGCTGGACGTTTCATGTGTAGGCCTGCCTCCTCGGCCTCCGTGCCACCCCTCGGAGGGAAGTATTATTTTCTCTGTGTCTACTCATGTAGAAGTGTACATTCAGAGAGGGTAGGTGATCCGCCCAAGGCCACACAGCAATGAGTCGGGATTTAAACTCGTGTCTGTCAGATCCAAATCACGTGCCTATTTTTATATTAGAGAGTTTTGCTGTTTTTGTGTATCTGTTTTCATATATAAAAAATAATTGTTGTGGTTTGTAGAAGTGGGGGAAAGTTCGTTCATGTTCGTTCACAGTAGAATTTTGCCTTGAGTCCCTCCAGAGTGAAAGCGAGTGTGTGGCAGCGTGCACCGCCGGGACACTCAGAGCATCAAGTCTCTAACTCTTAAAATAGTTCGGAGTTAAATTACTAAAACAGAGTTTATAGTCTCACAGTTGGCTCACGGGGAAGCTATAGTAAAACCATAATTTAAAGGTGGGAGTTGCTTTTCCTGCCTCGAGGCCGTGCTGGGTTCATGGTCAACAGCAGGTTCCCCGTAATCTGTCATGAGAAGGAAGAGTTGTTGGAGGAAGATAGGACAGCCTTTCATGACGCCATTCTTAGAACCCCACATGTTCTTAATTTTCCTTCACCATTAAATGAAAACTATCATCCAAGAATTCATTCCGGCGTTTTTTTTGTCTTTATAGTTTAACGTTCTCAGTATCATGAAGTCTTATCAGGAGCCTGTGACGATGACAGAAAGCTAGCGCGGCCTGGCTCCCGCAGAAGTAGTAGCGATGGGTACATGTCCACCGCACACAGCCACGCATCACAGCGCTCGGGTCCTGTGCTCCCGGCCCCGGAGCTGGAGGTTCTTAGAGGCAGTGGCTAAGTTACCTGCCCAGGGTCACACAGCTAGTCCATTTGGGAGCTGCTGCTAATGACCAGAGGCTGGGGCTGGCCTCCGTGGCAGCTGGGCCCAGGGCCTTCCGTGGAATCCGTGTCCCACCATGAAGCTCGCCTTCTCTGTTGCTTTTCTTCTCAGGCTTCACCGTCCATCCCCTTCCCCGCCCCGCAAGCCCGGACCCCCACCCAGCAGGAAGAATGGGGTTTCGTCCTGGTAGGCCAGCTTGGTCATGGCCCCATCCTCGACCCGGCTCCTAGAATGGCGGGACTTTGGTGGCCGGGCTACAAGCACCCGGATCAATAGGGACTAAGGATTGGAGGGGACGGTGTCCCGGAGGGAGTCGGGGGTGAGGAGGGCGCTGAGCCACCAAAAAGAAGCCCTGAGTACCTGCGTGCAAAGTCGCGCTTTCATCTATATTTTTTTAAGTTTATTTATTTTGAGAGAGAGAGAGAGAGAATGAGAGAGCAACCGGCAGAGGAGGAGGAGAGACAGGGAGAGAATCCCAAATAGGCCCCACTCCGCCAGCACAGAACCTGACGTGGGGCTCGATCTCCCGAACCGTGAGATCATGACCGGAGCCGAAATCAAGAGTCGGATGCTCACTCGACCGAGCCCCCCAGGCGCCCCAGGCGCACTTTCTTCTAAAATGCTGCTTAAATTTGGGGACGCGTTCCCTGGTTCTGCTACGTCCTGAGATTTGCGTTTGAAACAAACCATTTGCTGTGTTATCCACTTTCCGTGATTTGTTCTGTTTCTTCAAGGAGTTTTATCTTTGGACACCTCCTCCGAGGCTGCCCTTTCGTGCTCGTCCCTCAACCTGAGTGCTTGCTCTAGGTGTTCTTGGGGTGCTTGGTCTTCTTGGGTCCCAGATAAGGAGCACCCGTGGATGCTGCACAAAAGTCCAAGGGGGTTTTTCCTTAAGCTTTTTTTTTTTTTTTTTTTTTTTTTGAGGCGTAAAGTACGCACCGACCAGGGTAGCGATGGGTGAATTTTCACGAAGATCCTGTGTCATGACACCCAGGTAGATAAATAGAACACGAGCATCAGCACGGCTGCCGCGTGTGCCGTGTGTCCAGAGGAGAAGCCCGCAGTGTGGCCCGTTTTCCACCCCTCCCTCCTGGCACCTGTCTCTCTAGTGCTTTCTGCGCAGCCCCGAGAGCCGCCCCTGCTCCGCTGGTCTCTCTGCCTCTGATGAGGCTCTTTCCCTCCATGTCGCTGTGGGCCTGGAAGGGGTACATTTCCCGGCGGAGGAAGCAGGCTCAGATGGGGGCCCTTGCCTCACACAGTGCCCCCCACCCCGTCTTCTCAAGGGCTGGCTGCTTCCGCACAGGCGTCGTATGTTGTTTGATTTCCTATTTTACCTGGCTTTTCTGGTTAGTCTGGGCGGGAGACTATTAAATAGTCTATAATCTAGACTGTTGTTAAAGAGTAACTGGTCTGCTGCCAGTTACTTTTTTTTTTTTTAATGTTTATTTACTTATTTTGGCGGGTGTTGGGGTCGGGGAGAGAAAGAAAGAGAGAGTGTGAGTTGGGGAGGTGCAGAGAGAGAATCCCAAGCAGGCTCCACGCTGTCAGCACAGAGCCCGACGCGGGGCTGGAAGACTCTTTATTAGAGCAATTGTAGGTTCACAGTACAGTTGAGAGGAAAGTGCAGACATCTCCTGTACACTCCCCTTCTCGCGCGTGCAGAGCCTCCCCCGGCGTCCACTTCTCCCACCCGCCTGGCACGTTTGGTACTGAGCCTGCATTGTGCGATCACCCGAATTCCGTAGCTTATGTTAGGATTCGCTCTCTGTGTTGAACGTTGTCTGGGTTTGGACAGCTGCATGGGGACTGACCTGTATCCGTCTTCACAGCACCTGCGGGGCCCGGTCACTGCCCCAGACGCCCTCTGTGCTCCACCTGCCCATCTGTCCCTCCCCCGAGCCCCGGCCGCCACCGGTCTCCCCAGGGCCTCGTGGTTTTGCCTTGTCCAGATTGTCATCTAGTTGGAATCACACAACGTGTGTGACTCCTTTCACTTGGTGGTGTGCGTTTGAGCCTCCTCGAGGTCTGTTTGTAGTTTGACAGCTCATTTCTTTTTGACATTGAATAATATTCCATCATCCGGGTAACCACGGCTTTATCCGTTTATGTGCTCAAAGACCTCATTCATGGGATAGGACGCGGCAGAGTTGCCTCCTTTTTTAAGGCTGAGTAATATTCCATTGTATGAAGATGCCACATTTTGCTTTTCCGTCCCCCAGTGGACATCTGGGTTTCTTCCATTGTGAACAACACCTCGGTGAACATGAAACAGTATCTCTTTGAGCCCTGATCTCGGTTTTGGGGGGAGGTGTGTAATCAAGAAGTGGAATTGCTGGGTAATATGGTAGTTCTGTTCATTCTGTTTTAACGCTTTCGAGGAACCGCCAGCAGTTTACATTCCCACCAAGACTGCACAGGGTCCAATTTCCCCACAAAATCACCAACACTTCTGTTATTTTTTTGGTGATTTCTTTTTTCCATAGTAGCCGTCCTGATGGGGGTGAGGTGGGGTCTCACTGTGGTTTCGAGTCCCGTTCTCCCCGTTAGTGATGTTGCACATCTTGTCAGGTGCTCCCTGGCCGTCTGGCTGTCTGCTGGGAAGAACTGTCTGTCCAAGTCCTTTGCCCATTTTTGAATCGGGTTGTTTCTTGCTGTTGTTGAGTTTTAGGGGTTCTCCTAGGTTTTGGCGTTAACCCGCATCAAGTACACAGTGTGCAGCTGTCTTCTCCCCTCCTGCGGGTTTTGCCCTTTCACTCTGTCGACAGTGCCTTTTGATGCACAGAATTTAAAAATTTCCATGAAGTCCAATTTGTCTATTCTTTCTTTCGTTACCTGCGCCTTTGGTGTCGTGTCCAAGAGATCACTGCCAAAACTCATGTCGTGAAGCTTGGCCCTATGTTTCTTCTAAGAGTTTTACAGATTCAGCTCTTGTTTAGGCCTTCGATCCACTTCTGTTTAACTTTTGTGTGTGGTGCGAGGTCGGGGCCCACTGCCATTCTTTGCAGGTGGAAGTCCAGTTTTCCCAGCACCGTTTGTTGAAAAGACCATCCTTTCCCCATCGAGAGTCGTGGCATCCTTGTTGAAAATCACTTGCTCGTTTTTTCGAGCGTCTATTTCTGGTCTCTCTGTTCTGTTCCTCTGATCTGGTCTTTGTCTTTATGCCAGGACCACGCCGTTTTGGTTAGCTTTGTTGCAGCTTCTTTTAAATCTCCTAATTGAGGTGTATATCTTGTAGCTCAGAGTCCAGCATTCTAGAAATGCAGCTGTATTATCACATTATCTGTGTTAGCCAGAGGTTAAGTGAGAATGGTCCCAATACTGACTGCTACGTGGGCCTCGTGACTTCTGCAGTCGACACCGTTCTTTATTCTCGGGGCCACTAGTGACGTGCTCCCGCAGCCCATTGGCAGTAGGTTACCATCTCTCTGCCTGGGGGTGCTCGCGTCCCCGTGACCGCTGTGACAAGTGCTGTCCTCATTATCAGTACTGCCACAGAGGTCTGACCCGCCCTGGGTTCCCCGGGTGTCTCACTGCACGGGCTGTCTTTCAACATACATTTACTCCGTACACATTGTCGAAATAAACCTTACCTGTAGGGAATATGAAAATAAAGTCAGAGTAGGGGTTAGCACTGATGATGGGCACCCAAATTCATGTCTCCAGACTTCTAAGGTATCATAATAAAATGTTTTTTGGAGGTAAAATCTTTTCACGGAATAGAGAAATGGTTTGGAATATGAATCATTGCATTTTTACAATGCACATTTCTGCTTTTTAACTCACCACGTGGATGCCTGTGACAAAACCAGACGCCGTGGCGGCACCGGGAACACGGAGCTGACTAGGGACGGTCCGGCCAGGTGAGGGGTCTGGGAGACACTCCGGCCGTGCCCAGCTTGGGCCACCGCCTGCGGGGGAGGGGCGCGGGGGAGGGTGGCAGAGGTGAGGCCAGCTGGGCAGGGGGAGGGGAAGGAAGGGAGAGTGCACGCGGGGTCACAGAAACAGGAAGGGCCTGATGTCGTGAGGCCCGAGAAGAGCAGGGCAGGGGCGGAGTGGGCGATGGGGCGGGCGGGGCGAGCAGACGGACCGGTGGACCGGAGGTGCCGCGTTGGGCGCAGCGGCCCGTGGCTCTCAGCGGCCCGCGGCGTGGCCTGCCTGTGCGCTGCTGGGCAGGCTGGCGGGGCCCGAGGGTGGGAGGCCGGCCAGGAGCAGTCCCTGGGGACGCAGGGCCCAGCTGCAGAAGCATAGACACTGTCACCCTGAAGTGACGCCGGCTTTCCGCGGCAGGTCGCCGTTCCTCCTTCCGAGCAATGAGAAGCCGTTTGTTCCCGAGGCCCTTCCTCAAACTCGAGCTTTATCTTTTCTTTGCAAACAACCACAAATGTAGCCTAAACTGGCCTACGGCGGGGGGGGGGGGGAGGGAAGGTCTCCTGTAACTAGATTTGCAGAGTCAGGGTGGCCCCAGCCTGGTTCGACGCAGAGCTTTGACCGTGTCCCTGGGGCTCCCTCTGGCAGCTGGGTTTCGCAGCCGCTCCCAGGGAGGCCGGGGGGGGGGCAGCCACAGCGAGCATGCTTCTGTGTCCCCCCTTTGCTTTTCTGCTCGTTGTTAGGTGCTCGTTTCTGACTGGTCACAGGCCTGTGTCTGAGCTGAGCCTTGTGACCGAAGGGATGAAACGATGCTGACTGGTATTAAGCCAGTTGGAGCCTGAAGACGGGGGTGGCAGCGGTCTCGTTCACATGCTTGTGGCTTGGGTTTCCAGGGCGCTGCGAGGCGGAAGGTGTGGGAGGCAGGGGTGGGTGCTGAGCGGACGTCACCACCCATCACCCCAGCTGTGTTGCAGGGTGGCGGCTCCTTTCCTTCCTCCTGCTCCCAGTTTCCTTTTTGACAGAAGGCAGCAAGGGAAAGTCGATCAAAACTCTAGCCTTATGTCACCTCACAGTGGCGTCTGGAAAAGTACCTGGTAATAGATTTTCATGCTGAGACAGTCCTTCAGCTGTCTCTTCTTCAGACACTTGGCAATTGTGCTCTGTCTTTAAGATTACGACTTTGAAAAATCATGCTCGATTTTACTGAGTTTATTGAGCAAATATTTGGCACATGTCCAGTATTTTACATTTGTCTCGAAGTGGACTTGTAATGAGTATAGCATAGGAGACTAAAAACATAACAGTAAGTAAAGTGGAAATATCTTCCCGTTTTTTTATGCTGTGTTCTTTTAAAAGCTGATTATTAGCTTAGCGCTATTGTTTGAATAAGTCTTAATACATTCACACAGGGGAAAAAATGGAGCGAGGGAGCTCTCAAATAGAAGTGGAAAAAACAGAATGGAGAAAACTGTACCTACGGGGCGCCTGGGGGGCTCAGTGGGTTAAGCATCCGAATTGGGCTCAGGTTGTGATCTCACAGTTCATGGGTTCGAGGCCCGCCTCGGGCTCTGTGCTGACAGCTCGGAGCCTGGAGCTGCTTCCGATTCTGTGTCTCCCTCTCCCTCTGCTCCTACCCCGCTCAACGCTCTGTCTCTCTCAAAAATAAACATTAAAAAGATAATAGAAAAAAAGAAAAGTGTACCTACTACGCTGTTTGCGTACCTTTTGCTACAGACTTGATGATGTGTCTTAATGAAGTCAACCTAAAATGACCAGGCAAATAGCTTTTCTCTGCAAAATTTATAATGCAGCGAAGCCGTTCTAACAGTTAACAAATAACATTGCTTGAGTCACAGGTAATGGGAAGCTGCTTTGTACGTTTTCATTCTGTCGGAAGTGCAAACCAGCAGGCTGCCCCTTCCGGCCCAGCCTTGCAGTGGGGTGCTGTCCAAGGTCACGCCGCACACCCAGCCGCAGTTTCCCGCCCGACACGGTGCAGAGCAGATGTCTGTATCTTACAGTCTGTGTAACTGTTTAGTTGAGAAGCTTCTCCCTCCCTTTCACGTGGACGTGACTCATGTGCAGTATAATGACGTGCTGAAAGGCAAATGCTAAGAGAAGAATCTAACAATTTTATAAGTGCTTTCTAGGCAATTAACATGTCAAACTCACGCCTGTGGGGTAATATCAATATTTGGCAGCGTCTGTGTGAAAAGACCTCTTCAAAGATGAAATATATGAAGTCTTATTCTAGATCAGCATCAACAGGGCAGCTAGGTAAGAAAAAGAAAAGACATCCAAATTGGAACAGAAGAACTAAAACTATCTGTTTCACATACGAAACGATTTTGTATGTAGGAAATCCTAAGGAAGGCAATTAAGAAACTTCCGTTCACAGTAGTATCACAGAGGATAAAATGGTTAGGAGTAAATCTTGCAGGCTCAAAACGTCATCGAGAGAAATGAAAGAAGACCTTGCCAATGGAGAGACCTCCCATGTTCATGACCAGAAGACTCCACGTTAAGAAGACTGCAGAGCCCCGCACACCGACGCGCACACTCAGGGTGGTCCTGTCTCAGTCCCAGCTGCCTGGATTGCAGAAATTGGCCAGCTCATCCTAGAGTCCATGTAGACATTTGGACTCAGAATAGCCCAAACAATCTTGAGGAGCAAAGTTGGAGGACTCGCACTTCTAATTTCAAAAGTTACTACAAGGCTGTGGAATCAAGACAGCTTAGTGCCGGCATGTAGTACGTACGTGCAGCTGGATGAGATGAAATCACATTCCTCATGTGCCTTATACTTGAACACGGCCGTTCTGTGGGGAAAGAAGAGTCTTTTCAGCGAGAGGTTTCCAGACGACAGCAACCACATGCAGAAGAAGGAAGTCGGACTCCTACTGCACGCACATACACATGTGAACTCCAGCCGGTTTCTAGACCTAAATGAAAGGAGCTGAAACTGTTAAGCTCTTGGAAGAAAACGTAGGCGTAAGGCTTCATGACTCGGAGTAGGCAGTAATTTCTAAGATCTGACACCAAAAAGCAAGCAGCCAGAGAAGACCTCAATAACTTAGACTTTCTCACAATGAAAACCTCAAGGGACATCGTCAAGAAAGTGGGGGGGGGAACCCCATAGAATTGGGGAAAATGTTTGCAAATCCTGTATCTAATAAGGGATGTGTGTTCAGAGTAGATAATTATAAAATGGGCCAGTATTTGATAGACGTTTGTCCAGAGAAGATACACAAATGGCCAGTAAGCACACGAAAGGATGCTCTAGTCCTTAGGGAAACGCAGACCATGACGAGACACCACATCACAGCCATCGCGGGAGCTGAAATAAAACCCAGACAATGACGAGTGTTAGTGGGGATGTGGGGGAAGTGGAGCCCTGAAACGCTGCCGGTGTCGTGGGGAAACAGCCGATGTGAAAATTGTCCGTGCTTCAGAGGGTCAAACACCGAGATGCCCGTGAGCCAGCCACTCTCCCCCAGCTATGTAATCCGAAGAGAAGACCTGCGCCCACACAACAGCTTGTATGTGAATGTTCACAAAAGCCAAACGGTAAAAGCACTCCGAATGCCCATCAACAGATTCACAGATAAAACGTGGCACATGATTGCAGTGGGCTAGTAATTTCAGCCATACAAGGGGCGGAGCGCCGACACATGCCGCAACATGGACAGCCTTCAAGACATCGCACTGAGTGACAGCAGCCAGACACGGAGGAGGTACAGCGTATCTGTCCATGTATATGAAATGTCCGGAAGAGGCCAATCTGTAGAGACAGTGGGTCAGTAGTTACCCTGCTAATGGTACAGGGTTTCACTGGGGGCAATGAACAGTTCTAAAATGAGATGGGGGAAGGGTGCTTGGGTGGCTCTGTCGGTTAAGCACCTGACTCTTGATTTGAGATCAGGTCTTGATCTCACGGTCATGAGTTTAAGCCCCGCGTTGGGCTCCATGTTGGGTGTGGATCCTACTTAAAAACAAACAAACAAAACAAAAAAAACCAACGCAGTGAAGGTTGCAGTCACCACTGTGAATTACCCTAAACAGCACTGAATCACACACTTCAGAAGACTACATTTTGCAGTATGTGGACGATATGTCTGTGCAACTATTATTTTAAAAAATAAGCATTAACAGATGAACGTTTGTGTTTGATTTTTGATGCTAGGGAACATTAACTATGAACCCTGGATAAGCAAATGTTCTCTCCTCTCCTCCCCAAAAGAGGTTTGTCCTTTTCATTAGTGGGGCTGGGAGCAGAAAGTCGTACGGAATAATCGTTTGAATTCCATCAATAAAAACATTGTGAGACTTTCTCTTCTTTTTGTAAAAGTACCTGTAATTATATCCTTGGTTATCCTCTTGGCCTGTAAAGTTGAAAATATTGTCTGGCTCTCTACAGAAAAAATTTGCTGTCGCTTGGTCCCTTGCTCTAGCACTTTGTTTCTTCTGCCTGGTATCTCCCCTTCCTCGAGCCCAAACTTCTATTCGCTCTTTTAATGCTCCAGTTCAGGGACCCTTCCTTCTGCAGGAGGCCTTTGCTTAGTAGCAAAGTAAGCTTCCTAAGTGCTTCCTATAGCGTTTGTCCTAGCAACAACCATAGCCTGGTCATTCGCTTCTGTGTCTGTATTTGACACCAGACTGTGCGTGTCTGACAGGCAGGGACTCTGCTGAGTTCATTCTTAGAATCCCTAGTGCCCTAAAGAAGACCCTTTAGTCATTGCTGGATGAATGGGGGAGTCCACATTTGTGTATAGACCCGGGGATGCCAAACATGAAACCTGAAGCTAATGTCAGATAACTTGTTCTAAGTGAAGAACTGTAGGAACTCTTCTCATTTCTCCATTCTTAAAAAAAAAATTTTTTTAATGTTTGTGTATTTTTGAGAGAGAGAGAAAGACAGAGTGTGAGTAGGGGAGGAGCAGAGAGAGAGAGAGAGAGAGAGAGACAGAATCCAAAGCAGCTCTAGGCTCTTAGCTGTCAGCACAGAGCCCGACGCAGGGCTCAAACCCATGAACCACGAGATCATGACCTGAGCCGAAGTCAGGCGCCTAACTGACTGAGCCCCCCAGGCACCTCCCCCGCCGCCCCACCAAAAATGCAGCTTTCGACTATTAAGGGAGTATGACCTAATTACAAGAAAAATCAGAAAATAAAATTACTGTCCTCCTCCTACTCACCAAGAGATAAGCTCCTTAGTGACCTCTTAGTTCATGTCTCTGATACATTTTAACGCACATTAGTGTGTGTGTGTACGCGCGCATGCGTTAACAAAAAATGAGATCGTACTTTGGTATAAACTGTTTCTCGTGTATGCTGTGAATAGCTTTCTGTATCAGTAAATATGCTTCATAATTTCCGTAATGGTTGTAATGTCTCATCACCTGGGTGAATCGTAACTTGTTTAACCGAGTCCTCCTTGTTTGGCGTTGAAGTTGTTTCTGCACGTTTGCTTGATTGACCGCTATCTGCTCAGCATTGCAGTAGCTAAATCCGTGCGCCCGACAGTGATCATTTGGTTAGGATAAGTTCTCAGAAGTAGAATTATTAGATCGAAGTACATGCCCATGTTTGAGAAGCTTGATACGTGTTGTCAGGCCGCCCTTCAGAAAGAGCACCTGTCCACGTGAATTTTGAAAGTCCCTTCTGCCTGCCCAATAAAACTTTATTAGGATCTCTGAAGGTGTGCTACCTCTGCTGGGTAGAGAGATGGTTCGTATTGCCCAGGAAGGAGAAAGAGCCAGCCGCAGCAGCTCAAACAACAAGGAGTCCCCTTTTCCATAATTAAATAACTTTTCTGCCTTTTCTGCTTTATATACTTTGAACAGTAGAGAAAATGACAACATTTCTCTCTGCCTTTGGAAGCTTCGAGTCTGCGTTGTTGTGGTTCTGTCCGATCTTCCTGTTAGAGGGCAGGCCCTATCTCCGGAAGATATCACTGATACGGAATGTCCGGTTTCAGGTGCAGTCCAGCCAAACACACTAGATAAATGGAAATATACTGATAGGACCTACTTGGCCACCAAACACATTTTCCCTTGGAAAATTGGAATTGACACCACTCAGCCAGAAAAATATGTTTTTCGGGTTCATGAGATCTGCAAGCATGCCCAAGAAATTAAGCAAAAGTATGCTAATGATGATGGGTGTAGACGGAGGGATTGTCCCCTCACTCTTATCTGGTGCCATAAAAGTGATTTTTAGGCATTGGATCAAAGTAAAAATTGGGTTAGTAGATGGTGTGTGATTTGATCTTTTAAAATCTTTTGAGTTCATTATTATTATGCTTTTCCTTCTTTTTCTCGTCTTACTCATATATTCCTGGTTCCTGAGGACCTGCTGTAGGCCCTGTCTTCTAAGTAATTTTTAAAATGTTGCCGTTGTCCATCTTTCTAATCTTTTTTTCCTTATTGTCCACGGGTTTTAATCATAATTTGTCAGATGGAAGGCTTTTTAAAAGGCAAAACAAAGTAGCAAAGCAATTGAAAATACTACTTAAAGTCCCAGTTGAGGGAAAGAGCTATAAACTTATATCTTGGAATATTATATAGCCAAAGAATTTGTGGTGATGTGGGGGTAGTGTTTACAGATCAGTAAGTGAAGTCCAATTACAATATTCTACAAATAGCGTGAGTTCAAATGTCTGATTTTTAAAGCATACAGAAAAGACCAAATGAAGCAGTCCAGATTATTCTAGTTTTCACTGGATGGTAGGCTCATGGACAGTTTTGCTTCCTTCCTGCTTTTCAGTGTTTCTTCAGATTTTTATAACGGGCATATGTAACCAAGGGGAAACATAAAATTAAAATGCCCACATAAAATATTTTATATGTGTTGTTTTTTAGATGATGAGGTAAGAAATAGGGACTGAGCCATTTAACTGTTAAATGTTAAAATCTGATAGTTATATGAACACTCTCAGATTGCGAAGCACAGAAGAGAAGACATTAATTGCGCATATAGTTTGGGATTGATATCAAATTTTAGATGATATGCAGTACTTGCATTCGTTTAAAAATGTCTGAGTTGTTTATTAGCATTTACCATGAATGTCGGGTCAGGGTTATTAAGATCATAAGTAATGTAATGACAGTCTCAGTGATAGATGCCAAATGCATGGATTGTCGTACAGTGTTGTGACTGACCGTGTCCTGTGGTCTGTTGTTAGCGTGTACCGTTCTGTGTCCACCGTCCGTGGCAGGGAACGTATGTGTGAGCGTGCGGGAAATAATGGCGTGTGGAACTTGTTATTTAGTCTTGTTCATTGAACTCTGTCTAATCTCATTTTAGGAGAATGACATCTTCCTGGGCTGGGAAAAAGGAGCTTGTAAGAAATGGGGAAAGAGTAAGAAAAAGTGCTCAGACCTAACTCTAGAAGAAATGAAAAAACAGGCCGCTGTCCAGTGTCTCCGCTCCGCTTCTGATGAAGTAGGTTTGCCTTTTATTTCTAATACTTAAGAGGAGAAGAAAGAGGTGGGGCGGGGGTGGGGTGGGGTTGAAGGCACACAAATACAACATCTTAACCGGAAAATCTTAGAAAAATCAACTGCTCGTTGTCGTAATTACCACTGTAATGTGAACAGTATCCTTTTTTCCTTTTTGGCCTTTTTCTACATAAGCTGAGTTTTATAAAACATTCTTTTTTTTTTTTTTTTTTACTTTTTTAACTTTTTAAAAAAAAATTTTTATGTTTATTTATTATTGAGACAGAAACAGAGCATGAGTGGGGGAGGGGCAGAGAGTGGGGGAGACACAGAATCTGAAGGAGGCTCCAGGCTCCGAGCTGTCAGCACAGAGCCCAACGCGGGTCTTGAACTCACAGGCTGTGAGATCATGACCTGAGCCAAAGTCGGACGCTTCACCGAGCTACCCAGACACCCCTAAAATACATTCTTTTGTAAGTCCTAATATAATTAGAGTCTACACAAAATTTTATATCCCTTTATTTCCTATTTAACATGTTCTATCTCATCACATTATCTTTATTCTTTTTAGTGGCTAAGTTATATTTCTTCACAATATTCCAACGGCAATATAATATACTCTTTATTACTGGATATTTGTTTTTTGTCTTTTTAAAGTAATCTCTATGCTCAGACTCATGAGTCCCAAGATCAAGAGTCCTCTGCCTTCTGACTGAGCCAGCCAGGAGCCCCTCTTTTGCTGTGTCTTGATTTTTTGTTACGCTCTCCAGAATGTTTTCATGTGCGGCTTTTCCATGTCCTGTTACTTGTCTTAGGTACATTCCCGGATGCGGGATAGCAGTGCTGGTATTCTAAGGACACTGTATTTGTTTATGATTCATAATTTTTTGCTTGTGTGTTTAGAAAATATTATAAGATTATTTTTTTAAGCACTGTGCCTGTCGCATGCTCTACCCACTGAGCTAGCCGGGCGCCCCCGATAAGATGATTTTATCAGTCTTCTAATACTTAATGTAAAATACTTCCCCAGTCCTTCATCCTGACAGAACAAAATAGTTTTAGAATAAAATCACCCGTTTAGAGTAACACTGTCTCGTTCTTATTACTCACTGTGAGAGGGACAGTCTCAGATCATAACTACTTAGACAGTGATTTTGCTTTCACCACTGTTGGCGGCGGTGCGGTTGAAGTGTCTTTGTAAAGCAGGGTTGAGTTGGGAGGATTTGTACCGGTTACCGAAACTTCCTCCGGAACGGAGTCCTCTACCGGCTGCTGCTGGGAGAACCAGGTTTGCTGCATCTGATCATCTGTAGAAGTTTCTTCTTTGTGGCTGCCCCCCGCCCCGCCCATGTTCAGTGCCTCCCAGCGGTGTCCCCGGCGTGGGCTTGGTCTGCACCCTCCACCGCGGGTGTCCGTCTGTGCTCCTTGGGCCCGAGGCCGTGAGCCGCCCACACGTCCGCCTTCGTGTCCTGGGGCCTCACGGAGCGGGTGCGAGCCCGTAGGAGGTGCCGAGTTTCTCTTGACCGGAGTTGAGTGTTCCCTTGTCGTCCTGTGCTCGTGTTCCCCGGCTGCTGTCCTCTCTTCTCCCCTCCCCTTGGATTTGTTAACCTCTGATTTCTTGAAAGTGCCGCCTCCTAGACTGTGGGATAGGAATTTGGAAGTTCCCGCTCCTGGGCTGCTGTTTATTGTAGCAGGTGGGACACACAAGCCTAGTGTAAGAAGGGGTGGGGATACGCCTGGCGCACGGCAGGGGTCACCGAAGCTGATCGCTGGACCTGCAGGGCCACAGAAGCGGCCCGAACGGCAAGCAAAGTGATGGACAGCCAGAGTCCTTTTCTCTAATGATCCACAATCCCTCCTTCGCTTCCCTCTCTGCTTCTGGATCATTCCCTCTTGTCCAAAGGCTGGTGAAGGCTGGGGCCCGGCACCAGTCACCTAGGGAGAAATCAAGTGGCTGGAAGTCCACCGGTTGGGTGTATGGCAAGGAGGCGGCAGAGTTGCCTGGCAGGCGAGGTGCTCACACAGGAAGGGGGTGGTCGGGTGCATACTCAAAGCTATTTTAAGGGCGCCTGGGTGGCTCAGTCGGTTGAGCGTCCGACTTTGGCTCAGGTCATGATCTCACAGTCCGTGGGTTCGAGCCCCGCTTCGGGCTCTGTGCTGACAGCTCAGAGCCTGGAGCCTGCTTCCGATTCCCTGTCTCCCTCTCTCTCTGCCCCTCCTCTGCTTGCACTCTGTCTCTCTCTCTTAAAAGTAAAATAAAGACATAAAAAGAAAAAAAAAGCTACTTTCTACCTGACACTGAAGGGAAAGCAATTTGGAGTTTCAGATGCAGGTGGGTTTTAAGGGAGAGGTCAGTTCAGGTAAATTCTTTGAGCAAAATCCAAGGCAGCTGCTGAGTCACGGTTGGGAAGAAAATGCACGTTGAGAGTTTCAGTCTGGGAAGGGATCTTATTTCTGCTTTGGACCAAAGTTGCTGAGAAATGACTCTTGCCTTCGACTCATGGTGAAGGGAAGCTGAGTGGAAAACAAGGGCGCCCGAAGTGAACCACTGAAGAATGAGGCATCTGGGCACCTTCTAGCTTGACATGGGCCCTGGTCCCCTGGCGCGCTGAGCCCTTGTCTGATTGGGACCCTGGTCCCCTGGTGCGCTGAGCTCCTGGCTGAATGATACTTGCCAGGCATGGCGTGTGCTGTAAAGCACTTGATGTGAAGTAGACAGAGGAGAGCGGTTCTTCACAGTGTTGCTTTGGAGAAATGCTTTCCTTTGCTGGGAAGTCACCGCTGGGATTTTTGTTTTCAAACCCAGTGAAGTATACTTGTCCAAGTTAAAAATTCTTATTTTATAAAAGAGTTGTTGAATTGCTGTTCCCTAGTGATTGTTTGAATCCTATCAAATGAAAATCAGCTGAGGAAATGCACGGGCCAGCCCGGCACGGGGAGCTGGGAATGTGCTTAGCGGGTGAAGGCCGCGGAAGAAGGGAGTTCTCAAGCCCCGCCGGCCTGGTTCAGACCGCCTGCTCCGACGTGTGCAGCGCACACTCCCCACGCGGGCTCTCCTGGCTTTTGGGGAGTTGGTGGAAAGAACTTGGAAAAAAACAACCGTCTTTCCTTACGGCCTATAACGATAGAATGGAACCACTGTGGATGTGCGTAAACTGTAGCCTATATGTCCCCAGGCTTTTCTTTCTAGAATCTGCCTGCTGGCTGCAGTGGAAATAAAGGCACAAAGAGGTCCTACAGAGGAAATTAGAATGTGAAAGTCTTGTTGTCGCTTTTGGCCACAGTGAATGTTTGCCTGTGGGTGTGATGTTCGTTTCCTAATACTGAAGATGGCAACGTATGGGGTTCTGTGCTTTGCTTTCCCACCCAGCCCCTACCAGCTGATCAGAATCAAAAGCCACTGACAAGGTGACAATCTGATCAAAACTCTAGTGACGTAACTACGAGACCGTCACGTAAGCGGGCAGAGGTGAGGTTGAGCATCACCCGTGAGACGAGTTCCTTTCTCACGACTTCGGCGCGTGCTCGTGTGACTATTACACACGCAGCGTCCGTTGTTCCCGTAAAAGCAGCCGCGGCATCGGGCTCCCGTGGGGCGTGGTTGCGGTAGGACAGCTGGCTGCCCGGACCCCGCTTCTCCATACTCGTGATGTGATGCTGGGCCTCCCTCCACCTCGTCCCTGCAACACTGCGCCCCACGGTACGGCCTTGACCTGCTGACCTCAGGGCTTTGTCTAAGAGGCGTCACCAAAACAGCACGAAACGCAGTCCTGTCGAACTGAATTGTATCCGTTGATTACAATTTGGCAGCACCTACCTGTGAAGAATTTGGGCAGTTGGTGATTATTTATTCCTCCCGGCGATCATGACCTTCCCGGGCCTTGCTGTTTGCTAGGTTCTGCAGAAACTGCCTTTGCTAATTCCCTTTGCTTGCACGTGCAGATAACACACGGTTCTCTGGCCATTCATCTTCTTTTTCTTTTTTTGTGTGTGTTTATTTTTGAGAGAGAGAGAGCGCGTGCATGAGCACGAGCCAGGGAGGGGCAGAGAGAAAGGGAGAGAGAATCCCAAGCAGGCTCCGTGCTGTCCGCGTGGAGCTCGACGCGGGGCCCGAACCCACAAACCGCGACATCATGAGTTGAGCCAAAACCAAGTCGGACACTCGACTGACTGAGTTGCCCGCGCCCTTGGCCATTCATTTTCTGTCGCACGTTTTGTGTCTGTGCTGTGGCTGCAGTTGTAACGGGGCCCGTGCCTCTCACACATAGCCCAGTGTGGTTTCATTGAGCGACGCTGTCCTCAGCTGTCGCTGTCGTCAGTGGGCGTGGCCTGCGCCTGATGATAAGTATCTCCAGACTCCTGTCCCCATTTTAAAAAACATAAAACAGTGTTGAGGTTTGTCAGCGATTATTATTTGGAATCCTCAAGTTTAGTTCTGTTTTCTCTGTCCCCAGAGTTAAAGCTTTTTGTATTGTTTGTTTAGTTTTAATAAGTAGTTATATTTCTGTTTATTGTAATGGAGCTTCCGCATTAAAGGTGGTAGTTCATCGTCCATTTTGGGGCGTCCTTGGACGGTGAGGGACTGCAGTGGGCCCTGTCTGGGTAGTAAGTGAGCGCAGCGACAGCTTTAAGTTCTGGAAGTAGCCCTGCTGCCCCACCCTTGGGAGGACCGAGGCCCCGGGTGCCGCGGGGTCTCAGTGCAGTTGCTCATATTCTCACAGTGACTGAGACCCACCAGTAAAACTCTTTTGACCAGTAAGAGCACAGGGCCTGTCCTAGCACTTGCCCGTGTGTTGTTTATATGCTGTGCCGGGTTGGATGTACCAAATACACAAACCGTGTTCGCTGTTTTATGGCAGTTTACCGTTAAAGTTACTTTCGACAGTATATTTGCACTTACCTCATTCTGGATAATAATCCGAGGATAAAAATGATGGTAACTAACATTCATGGAGCACTTTCAAATGTATGAGATTCTGAGCGTCGCAAGAGGTGAGGCTGTGCTCCCTCTGTAGGCCAGGCCCCTGGGAAGCCAGTGGCTAAAGCTGAGAAGGCTCACGGGGGCTGTGTGATCACAGCCACCCCCGAGGAAGCAGCCTTGGCCTCATCTCCTCGCCCTGGATGGGGGGGAGGCATTCAGGGACTCCTGGAGGCCATCGGAGGATTTTGGCTTTTCCTCGGGGACGTGGTGGAGCATTGGAGGGTCTGGAGCAGAAGCTAGTGTATGTAACCTGAGCTCGACGCTGATAGGGCCCCGAGGGCCGCCGCACTGAGACTGGGTGGGACGGGGTGAGGCTGGGTAGATGGAGGGGCCGGGGCGCACTCCGAGAAAGCGGTGGTCTAGAAGGTGGAGGACTGTGAGAAGTAGCTGGATTCTAAATATATTTTGAAGGTAGAGCCGACGGGACCCCATCTGGGGTGGAGGAAAGGGAAGAGTCCAGGGCGGGATAGCCAGGGTTTCTGGTCTGAGCAACTGCAAGAATGGAATTTTCGTGTCTGAGGGAGGATAGGAAGTTAGGGAAGAAACACTAATCTGTTGGGGGAGGGGGAGGGTGTGAATAGAGCCTTGAACGTGAGGTCCCAGGGAGAGGGCCAAGTGGAGAAAGGGCGGCTGCATGTGCATGGGGGTGGGTGGGGCTGGGTGCTCTGGGAGGACGCTGGACAGCAGATTGTTTGCTAGTCTGTGTCTCTCGCCCAGGCCCGGCCATCTCCTGTCTCTAAGGCCAGCTAGGAAGCTGCGTAAGTAAGACAGGAAGGTGCTGTGGGGCACGGGCCCAGCTCCGTGCTAGCTGGTCGTGGCTGTGGCAGGTGTGGTCCTGATGGGGGCAGACCTTCTCTCTCTCTTTTTTTTTTTTTTTAAGATTTTTATTTATTTTTAAGAGAGAGAGAGAGAGAGAGAGCGTGAGCAGCAGAGGGTCAGAGAGAGAGAGAGAGAGACACAGGATCGGAAGACAGGCTCCAGGCTCTGAGCTGTCAGCACAGAGCCTGACGCGGGACTCGAACCCACGAACCGTGAGATCATGACCTGAGCCGAAGTCGGACGCTTAACCGACTGAGCCACCCAGGCGCCCCGGGGTCAGACCTTCTGGTCTCCCTTTAGGAAAGGGGGGAAATTGTGGTTTCTACAGGAAGTTCCTGACTTGTAAATGTCAGGAAGTAAGGCAAGGAGAATGGCAAGAAACGGGAACAGCTGCTGTGAAATCCGCGGCTGAGGGGAGTAAAAGGACAAAAAAAGAGGCGTGTAAGGTGCTGTGGCGTGGGACGCAAAAGGGACCAAGTGCGCCAGGGTGCAGAGGCGGGTGGGGGGGATGGGGGGAGGTGCGGAGGATGGAGCATTGAATAGCCGTGAGCCTGGCTTCAGAAGTAAGTTCTTATAAGCAAAGACCCCCCACCCCCCCCGCCGTGCTCTTTCCTGATGACGTGTTTCTCCATCTCTGTCAGGTGCTCCCGCTACCTTCACCTTGGACTTGTCCTTCCCGTGCGTATCTGTATACTTGCCCCAAACCCTGCTTTGGTGGCACCCAGGTGCCAGACTTTCACATGTGAACTTTCTGTGGGCGGAACCATACTGCACATATTTTGCAACTTCTTTTAGTTAACATTTTATCTGTGTTTGATGGTGTGATTAACTGCTGGCTAAACAGTTGTCCATTGTTAAGACCATAAAGCCCTTTATTCTTCTGGTAACGGGCCTTTTCCATTCTGTCCCATTTTGGTTGTTAATAAAGAGCGTGACAGGGAGCGCCCCACACACGCGTCCTCATGCGCACGCGGGGCTTTTCTGGACTTGCTATGCAGGCGTCCCATTCCCGGATCCGAGGCGGGGTGTTTTAACTGTTTTAGCATCACGGGCTTGTCTTCGATGAAAGCTCCGGAGCTACCCAGGAAGGTACACTAACCTGTTGTTAGCTGCGTTATTTTCTCACGTGCCCACCAGTGGCTTCTGCAAGGGATCGCGCTTTCTAGATTAAAAAGTTAGCCGTTCGAAGTTGCGCGTTGAGGAACCGGAACTACTCTTGTGAACTGAACAGCGAGGTGTGAGGAATAGTGGATCCGAAAGTTCGACGCGGAGCCCGGCAAGCTTCTGCGCCCGAATCTCCCTCACGAAGCCCAGCTGCTTCCGGAGGAGCGCGGTCCCTGAAGGGAAAAGGAACTGCCGTTGCCAAACGAAAGTGAGAGGCGGGACATTTTGCTACACGCATTGAACAGTGTGGTCTCTGGCTAGCCCAGCACGACGTGCGATGGCCCAGGAGAGTTGAACTTTGCGCCAGCTGAGGCAGTCTCTCTCTCTGACCGAGAGGCGAAGGCGCACAGAGGTCGAACGGCTTGTCCAGCGTTCATACAGGACCACACGCTCCTCGCGGCACATCGCCCCGCTGAAGATGACGCAGGGCACAGTTAACCTTTCTCTAAGCCTTGATTAGTCTATTTGATTGTTACTTGTAACGGAGGCTGACATCCTCTACTTCCTGTGACAGATAACTGTCTTTTGTCCATCGTCCGAGGAAGATGGCACGTGGTGGGCGGGTGGTATATACCCAGTGGGTGTGTCTCTTACACCATATTCTAGAGAGCGGATGTAGAAGAGCTGGGGTTTTGGTAGATCTTCCTGGGGTCGAGGCTGGGAATCCCAGCCCTCGTGCAGGTGCCGTGGCAGACACAGCTGTCTGTTTGTTTGGGGGTTTTATTTATTCATGTATTTATTTAGTCTTTGGGTGGCTGTGGGCCAGGGATGTTCGTCCGGCACAGCCCACGCCTCACCCACCACTTCCTGTTGCATTAACGCCTGACCGCCTCCCATATTCCTCTTCCTCCCCTGGCCGCCGGAGGCGTGAGCCCGTGACTCCAGGGGCACAGGCTCCGTGTCCCACTCGACGCCCTTCTGTTTATTGGCTTACCGTTAACTTAGTTCTAACTTTTAAAAAGGTTTTGGAGATGAACGTGATCCTTCACAGTGAATCGTCACCAGTAATCCTGGCTCGGTATCCAGTTGGGTTTCCTCCCACTAACCTTCCGACTCTGCCTTAGAAATTAAAACCCGAGATCGGAAAAACGATAAGAGAGCTCCGTCCACGTGCAGGGTAGGTCTGAGCAGAGGAGTGTCCGGGAGTCTGCACCTTGGTTGTTGCCGCGTGACAAACTGCCCCGTTAACTGAGTGACTTACGCTGGCCGCTTCACTTGCTCCCAGGTCGTGTGGGTGAGCCAGGGCTCAGCTGGGAGGTTCTTCTGTGGCTGGTCCTGGGTGGGGTCTCGCTGCTGCTGTCTGATGGCGCCGGGTCGGGAAGATCCGGGGGCGCCCTTCTCGCTTGCCCGGCCTCTCGGCGGGGAGGCTGGCTGTGACCCCCGCATGGCTAGCATAGGTCTATATGTGCAGGGGGGCCCAGGAGTTAGCATTCCGAGGCGGTGGGGGGCGCACTGGCTGGCACCCCACTGTGGGCGGGGCCAGCAGACACGGTTCCCGGGGGCACAGAGCACTAGACTTTCTCCGTCCTGGTGGGTACTTTCTGGAGAGATGGAAGCAGGCAGGACACCGGGCCCCCGGGAGGGAAGGTGTGCGATACCTTAATGGAAACGCAGGAGTGAATGGAAGCTGGCAAATTGGCTGAATCGGCGTCCAGCTGCAGCAGCCTTGAAGGTGAAGAAGAGACATTCAGGGGACGAGATGATCTCAAATTCTAAACATGACAGTAGAAATGAAAAAGCTCAGCAGGAGGGGTGGAAGGTGGGGCGGAGGAAATCCCCCAGAAGGCAGAACAGCCCCCCATGGAAGGGATACTGGCACCATTCCCCGGGTGTGGAAAGCGGGCCTGTGGTGGGTGAATGATTTAGGTAGGGTCACCCCGGGATGGTGTTCAAAAACCCAGGTCTTTTTTGACTCCCGTGTCCCCTGTCTGTGAGCGGACCGGGCAGCTCGGGGTCCCCGAGTGTCATATTGGTTAGTGACTGGAGGCCTGGGGTGGGAGTGTCCGTCCAGCTGTTCGGAAATTTCCAGTTGAAATGATCTCTCCATAAAAGATGAGCCTTTGAGTTGGTTAGAATGGCGACAGAAACCTCGGAACATGGAGAGGAGAGATAACGGGGAGTGAGTGTGTGCGATCGCTTGTGTTTCCTTTATGCTGGTGATGGGGAGGATGGCTGGTGTGGAGAGGGCGGAGACGTCCTGAAGATGGGAACCAACAAAAGAATTTGCCGGAAGCAGCGGGACAGTAACTGCAGCGTCTGACCGAGGCTGGGTCTCCATGGCAGGCATGGGTCTTTAGCTCCACCCCCAGCCTCGGTGAGAGGGTGTGGCCATGTGGGGGCCCCCTGTCCAGGCAGAGTCCAGAGGACTTGGGGTTATCTGGGTCAGGTTAATTATTTTTCTTACTCCTTCAACCTCAAACTCAAATCATAGCAAAATTTATTTTTTTTAATGTTTATTTTTGAGAGAGCACAAGCAGGGGAGGGATGGAAAGAGAGAGAGAGGGAGACACAGCATTAGAAGCAGGCTCTAGGCTCTGAGCTGTCAGCACAGAGCCTGACATGGGGCTCGAACCCACGAATCGTGAGATCGTGACCTGAGCCAAAGTCAGACAGTTAACCGACTGAGCCACCCAGGTGCCCCCAGAGCAGAGCTTAAAGGCATTTTAGAAACCGGGAATCCAAATGTGAGATTCTAGAAAATGGAAAACATCGACAGAATCTAGAAACGGCACCGATGTTTAGATGGCTGATGTGACAGGCATCTGATGGTGCCTCCGGTGCACAACATCCTAGTTGGGCCTCGAGAATCTTGAGGGGGAGCGTGTGGTCTCAGGGTCACGGGTAAAAGCAGCCCACACGTCCTGCTACCCAGTGAGTGTGTGGCATGGTGCGAATTCTGACCCAGGCCGGTGAGACGCAGGAGCCCATTCCCTCTGAGAAGTAGGTGTTACTGTAGTGTAAACCCCGGGAGGACAGGGCCTTGTCTCTCCGTGGGTCACGCCCGGCCCAGCCGTGCTCATGACCGTACTCACGACTGTTGGTTGAGCCGGTGATAAAGCAGGGGAGTGGTCGTGCGTCCAGAGACTGGCCAGTCCCCACGTGTGCTTCACCAGTCTCCAGATTCGGAGGACCGCTGCTTGAATTTGAGCGTGCTCTTGTGCAAGGGGGGGGGCGGCTTTTCACCTGCTCATGGAACCCTGGGCCGTGCCCGTACGCGGGGCAGTTAGTTCGGTGGGAATGGTAGCAGTTTTTGCACCTGCGGCATGTTCTCCATTACAGCCGTCACTCAAATAGTCTGATTTACTCTATTTCTTCAGGTACCATAGGCTCTCAAGAACCCCTGAGTGCCCTCGTGGGTATGGCATTCTATTAAGACATCTAACAGTTCCTCTCGTAATGGGGAAAGGACGCAGAATTTCTTATCGGCGCCAAACGAACACTGAACTGTACCTGCCGCAAGACGACAGGGTTTCTGCCCCTCAGTTTACAGCCCCAGCCCAGCGATCTGATGATTACTTAAAAAAAATTTTTTTTCTGTTTATTATTGAGACAGAAACAGAGCACGAGTGGGGGAGGGGCAGGGAGAGAGGGAGACACAGGATCCGAAGCAGCTCCAGGCTCCGAGCTGTCAGCACAGAGCCCGACGCGGGGCTCGAACCCACAAACCGTGAGATCATGACCTGAGCCGAAGTCGGATGCCTAACCGACTGAGCCGCCCAGGCGCCCCTGATGATTACTTTTAATCTAAGCAGGGTGCTGCGGTAGTTGGGGAAGGTGGACGGAGCCTGGGGGGTGGAGCCTGCTTTCCTCCATGTTCAAGGACTGCGCTCACTGTTCTGTTGCCATGTGGATGTGAGAGCCAGTGCGTGTGCTGCTCAGCCGCCTTCCTGTCCAGAGCAACTAAACTTCACAGATGTGTGGACGTAATTTCCAAGACAAGGCAGAAAAAAAAATACCGTCGGGTCACTAGTTACGATTGTGCTGTGTAGAACAAATATTAAGTGGCCGGCCGTCGTAGGGACCTGGGCGAAGTCGCGGAGTGATCCCGAGAGGCTCGGCCCTCGGCCCTAGAGGCTGGCGCTCGGTTTAGAAACACGGTGACATCCAGCATGCAGCGAGCAGCGAGTCAGCTGACACCAGTGTCAGGTTCATGGTCTGGAGGGAATGCAGTAAAGCGGCCACAGTCCTCACACCTTGAACGTGATGATGGTGAGCAGAGTCTTTCTGACGGGATTGTGTGCTCAGGGCCGTGTTTGTGACTAACATTTGCCACGGGCTTTGGGGGTGATTTTAAGGGAAGGACAGCTCTTTTGCGGCCCGTTCCCTGTCGCCCTCCGTCCTGTCTCCCCACTAACAGCTGTGATATGTCGGGGACAGAGTGGACCTGGCAGCGTCTCCGATTAGCCGTTTCCACCGCGCTGTGTCTTGGCCGCTCAAGCCGGAGCCGTGCGTTTCTTGTTGAGGACATCTGTGATCCTTGTGCTGAGTCATTTCGAGTTCAGTGAATGGGGAACGGTTCTATTTTTGGCCCCTCCAGGCCCCATGAGGGCGGCGGGTGGAGCGGAGGCCCGTGCACCTGTCCCGGTGGCGCCCACCGAAGAGAGACTCCGTCCCGGTTTAAACAGGACCCTCGACCACGGAGTGAAGGTCCTCGGAAATACATTTTCTCTCTTCAGAGCCCGGGAAGGATGTTCCTTTCTTCCTGTGAGAAACAGAAGGTGCTTAACGTTTCAGAGCCTCCATAGTGAACGATTATTCGTTCGTGCCTGTTTCCAGCATCTATCGTTCTGTGCACTTGGGCTGTCGTCCTTTCCCTCCCGATTTCAGGCTCTTCTGTGCCCTGCTCGTGACCTTTGAAGAGAGGACAGAGCCGTCACCCCCGCTCAGGGCCGCAGCGTGCTCTCTGCCCTGCTCCTTGCTGCGGTCGTCAGTGGTCGCTTTAGAAGAGAACAAAATTGCCTTCTTTTCTCTAGATAGGAGCTCCTAGGGGAGCTGCGTACGACGTTTGTGATGTTCTTTCCCTTGATAGGGAGTCTCGTACGCGATCTCCTCACGCAGATGTCGAATATCATTTTCGATGGCGACCGTTGGCTGCATGATGAGGGTTCGGGCCCGTGGGCTGCGCCGTGGCAGAGATGCCGTGGCCCCGGGGAGGCTAGCCACTCAGGGAGGTACATTCGTAGTCTTACGTCTTCCCAGTAGGTGCCACTGAACATACGTGATTAGTAGCGGAGGCACACTAGACTGGATCGGCAAACCTGCAGGTTTTCAACTCCCGCGTTATTTCAGTATTGGTGACGTAGTTCACTTGGCGCATGGAAGATTTGGAAGAATTTCTGTTAAAACAAGGGTGTCCAAGTACCAGATATTTTATACCTGCAGGAAACTAACGTGTGTGTTTGTTCCCGCGCAGAGCTCTGGTATCGAGACTTTGGTGGAGGAGCTCTGCTCCAGACTGAAGGACCTTCAGAGCAAGCAAGGTGAGCTCACCGCCTCCGGGGCGCCCTGCCCACACGGCGGGGCCGAGGGCAGCCAGGGGGTGGATCGAGGGCATCCTAGGTTGGGCCGGAGACAGACAAGGGCAAGAAAAGTCTGTGGTCAGTGTGTCTCCGTAGCAGCAGCATGCCGTGTCTTCGGCTCTTAGTGGCTCCGGGTCACCCTTAGCGGTCCCTTGTCGACAGGCCCCTGCTCTCAGAGGCGTCACTTAGTCCACAGGCGCCCTTACGGTGAGGGGACGTTTGGATTCATCTTCACATCGAAACCTAGGGATCGGGAGCGACATTTCCTCTTTCCCATCCTTGTCGCCTGCGACTATCTGCCCGTTGACATCAAGGCTCCAAAGGCGTTGACAGTGATTATTTCAGATTTGGAAGGAATTTCTGCCTTGACTCTTGGACTGTTTTGGAAAGGCAGTCTCTGAAGCTCATTAAAGTAATTTTGCTTCGTGAATCCCCACAGCTTCTTGGGCCAACCTTCCTGCAAGCCCTTGGAGTGAAAGCTACAGTGAAAGGTTGAGGGTCTTGGTTTCGCTTGTCCTCTTCACGGCCACTCTGCTGCCCAGTGGCCCTGGAGCCGCCTCTGAAGGGCGCAGTAGATTTGCTTCTAGCCTAAGGCAGTAGGTACCATGAGCTAAGCTGAGAGTGTCGCCCTCTGCTTCGATTTTAGTCGAAACCCAGCCCTTGCTCACCCGGATGCTGTAACAGAGAGCCGATTGTAATGGATTTTCTTAGCAGATTCGTATCCGGCGAGAGGAGTCAGTACCAAGTCCACGAGTGGGGGATTTAGTGAGAAAATATTGCTGGACTCGAAACAGAAGTTCCCTGTTCTCTTGCTGTAATTAACAGGGGGTTTCAGTCTGTCAGGTGCCTCTAGGGCCCTAGAGGCCCTCGTTCAGTGACGAGGTGAACAGCTCCCCTCTCGGCGCACTGTCAGTGTGTCTGGGCTAGAGCATTCCCTCTGGTGCTGTGAAGAGGTAGATGTTTATTAGAAAGCCAAATGGGTATAGCGTTCTTTTCAAGCCTATGTAAGTTCTGATTAAAGTTACTTGAGAAACTTGGGGGGGAAAAAAAGGATCATTTATTAACTAGATGTACGACAAATCTTTCTGAATTTTTGTTTCATAACAGAAGAGAAGATTCACAAAAAGTTAGAGGGGTCTCCCTCTCCCGAGGCAGAATTATCCCCCACAGCAAAGGATCAAGTGGAAATGTATGTAAGATTGTATTCAGTCCTAAAATGTGCCTTGTTGAAAATCAGACTGCTAACTGCTGTGTGCTTTACGGTTCTGATTCGTTGTCTTGTATTCAGTCTCCTGTCTTGGAATTCAGGACACACGGGTTGAGCACTTGACTGTGTGCGTGATGCTGAGAGTTCAGAGGCGAATGAGACGGTCCTGTGCTTGTCCTACATGCTGAGTCAGGACTTGTGCACCGACTGAGTGAGTGACGCACGGCTGTTACCGACTGTCCGCCCGTGTGCCGTCACACCGGTCCCTGGAGCCGGCTGTGGGGACGCGGGCTCGCCCTCGCTCTGCACGTAGGGAAGCCGGGCTTCCGCTTCTGCCTCCAGACAGACGGGGGCCAGTCATCGACCTTGTCAAGTTTGTTCCCCGAAGGTGCTCCGAGTCCTTTGTAAGTGGTCGGTAAAATCGGCTGCTTTGTAAGCAGAACTTCCTCATTATTACAATTTCTTTGGATCTTCTGAACTTTTAGAACTTCAGGCGAAAATCGTTTTTATTGGTTGGGGTGGCCCGGTGCTGTCCCGTGTGGCCGCTGTAGGCCACATGTGGCTGTTGAGCACTTGAAATGTGGCCACTTCAAATTGAGGGCTGCTGTAAATACAGACTTCGCGCAGATTTCCCAGACTCGGTATCAAAAAGAATGTAAAAGATGACATTAATATTTTAAAATACCCGTTATACGTTGTAAGGAAAACGTCACGGATCCATTTGGTTCAGGAAACTATATTTTTGGATTCCGTTTCACCTGTGTTTTCTGGCACTTTTAATGGGACTCCTAGGACGTTAAAGATTACATGTGAGGTTCACAATGTATTTCTGTTAGACGGCTCTGGTAGAGGCCGGAAAGGAGAATCAAATATAGGTCCTTTGAAAACACGGCCTTTTCTCACCTGTGTGTGACCTTGACTGTTGTCCCCGGGATCCGGTGCCCTTGAGGCCGCCTGACTCTAGCTGCTGGCTTTGGCGATCTGTCTTGCCCTGCAGTCCCGTGGCTCCCAGCTTCTTGGCAGATTGGAGAGTCGTCTTCTAGTTTCCGGGCCCTCTAGAAGCAGGCCCCGTGACTCTTCCCACCCTGCGTTTCCGGTAGTCGCTGACCTCAGGTTTCGTGTGCACACACGGGCTCCCGTGCCTCACACGTAGTACTCCCCAAACGGCGACGTTTCTGGAACGCCAAGGCTCTGCTGTGGTCCACTTTTCCTAATGGTTCTAGGCCGCCCCGGCTTCCTCTTTCCCGCACCCTGGAGCCCTTCCTGGTCCGTGCCGTGTGTGACTCAATGCTGGGCCCGTCTCCTGAGGGAAGATAATGGTGACGACAGTCACGTACGAGTCCGACTCCTCTTGTGCACCACTTCCCTCACTCCTCACAGCTCTGGGAGTTAGACGTTAGTGTTGCCTGCGTGTCCTGGGCCATGGCGAGGTTCTGCCACATGCCTGAGGTCACACAGCTAGTCGGGGCAGAGTCAGGGTTCCCAGCTGGGGAGCGTGGCTTCCGAGCTCATGCTCTCCAGCTTCCAAATCCCTCCCCTTCCCGTGCTCCCCGCGGCCTCGTGAGGGACGTCCTCCGGCCACCATTTTACAGCCAAGAACGTGGCCGAGACAGCAGATGATGAGCTTCGGGTCACAAGCATAGTAAGCGACGTGAGCTGAGATGAAAATGCAGGTATTTCTTATCAAGAGATGACATTCTTTCCACCGCACTGTACTTGTCCTTTTGTTGACGTCTCAATTACAACTTTAAAGATAAAAACTGTCCTCTTCCCTATTCTCTAAATGTCCTTAGAGTGCTCCTGTCCGTGCCCAACATAAAGGTGCTCGAGACGGGACTAAATGTAAAGCGCGTTTCACCGCATTACTCCTTGTTTAAAGTTCATGGCTCGTGGGTGACGTCAGTGTTGACTGTTAGAGTGAACCCCCCGCTCCCCTCCCCCCCTGCAGTGTCATCCTGCTGCGCCGCGCACGTCCCACGTCCCGGACCCCCCCGCTCCCCCCTCCCCCCCCCCGCAGTGTCATCCTGCTGCGCCGCACACGTCCCACGTCCCGGACCCGCCCTGAAGCCTGTCCTCTGTGTTCCAGGTACTACGAAGCCTTTCCCCCGCTGTCCGAGAAGCCGGTCTGCCTGCAGGAGATCATGACCGTGTGGAACAAGTCCAAAGTCTGTTCTTACTCCAGCTCCTCTTCGTCGTCGACAGCCCCGCCAGCCAGCACAGACACGTCCTCCCCCAAAGACTGCAACAGCGAAGGCGAAGCCGTCAAGGAGAGAAGCAGCGACGTGACCGCCACCGTGCACGACAGAGCCCAGGGCAAGGGCAGGAGCGAGAAGGAGGGCCAGCTTGCTCACGGCGCCGCGGACGAGAAGCCCACCTCGTACAAAAAGCAGGTCCGACACAAGCCCGAGGGAAGGATTCGCCCTCGCTCCTGGTCGTCCGGCTCGAGTGAGGCGGGCTCAAGTTCCAGCGGTCCTCAGGGAGAATTCAAGGCCTCCGTGAAGTGCGTGAAAGTTCGACACAAGACGCGGGAAGTCCGAAACAAGAAAGGGCGGAACGGGCCGAGCAGGCTGTCGCTGAAGCCCGGCGACAAGGCTGAGCGGGCCGTCCACGCCGCCGGTGGCGGCAGCAGCAGCAGCGGCGGCGGAGGCGGCGGGGGCCCCGTCAAGCCGCTGTGCCGGCGTGGGAAGAGGCCCCTGAAGGACCCGGGGAGGAGGGACCCCGCGGGCGCCGAAGGAAGAGACCTGTCCCTGGAGAGCAGAAACGACAGAGAGTACAAGGAGGAGCCGCTGTGGTACACTGAGCCCATCGCCGAGTATTTCGTCCCTCTGAGCAGGAAGAGTAAGCTGGAGACCACGTACCGACACAGGCCCGAGGCGAGCGAGCTGCCGTCGGGGGCGGTGGATGAGCTGTCAGAGTCCGTGCGCGGCCTCTGGCTCGGCGGCAGCAACGTGCACAAAACATACCTCGCGGCAGGTACTTTCATTGATGGTCACTTCGTAGAAATGCCTGCGGTCGTCGATGAGGATGTCGACCTCGCTGGGACCTCACTCTGTCCTCTCCCAGAGGACAGCAAATACCTGGATGGCATTCATCTGTCCGAATTAACACACTTCTATGAAGTGGACATTGATCAATCCATGTTGGATCCTGGTGCCTCGGAAGCCACGCGAGGAGAAAGTCGGATTTTGAATATGATTCGACAGAAAAGCAAAGAGAAGACGGATTTTGAGGCAGAATGTTGCATAGTGTTAGACGGGATGGAGTTGGAAGGGGAACGTGCAATATGGACAGATTCTACCAGCTCCGTGGGCGCTGAGGGCCTCTTCCTGCAAGACCTCGGCAACCTGGCTCAGTTCTGGGAGTGCTGCTCGTGCAGCTCTGGCGACGCCGACGGGGAGAGCTTTGGGGGGGACTCTCCGGTCAGACTCTCCCCGCTCTTGGACAGCACGGCGCTCAATCCCCACTTGCTTGCTGGCAATCAGGAGCTCTTTTCGGATATTAATGAAGGATCTGGTATAAACTCTTGTTTTTCAGTGTTTGAAGTGCAATGCAGTAACTCTGTTTTACCTTTTTCTTTTGAAACACTCAACTTGGGAAATGAACACACGGATTCTAGTGCTAATCTGCTCGGGAAAACACAGTCTAGATTGCTAATATGGACCAAAAATAGTGCCTTTGAAGAAAACGAACACTGTTCCAATCTCTCAACCAGAACTTGTAGCCCGTGGTCCCATTCGGAGGAGACGCGTTCGGACAACGAGGCGTTGAGTATCCAGTTTGAGGAGGCCGCGCAGTTTAGCGCGGAAGGTGTGGGTTACGCAGTTCCTAGAGTCTCGTCGAATCACGTAGATGAAGAGCTCCTAGATTTTTTGCAAGATGAAACTGGCCAGCAAAACAGTAGAACGTTAGGAGAACTCCCTACCTTAGTTTTCAAAACAAAATCGAAGCTAGAATCTGTCTGTGGTATTCAGCTAGAGCAAAAAACAGAACCCGCAACCCTGGAAACGGCGCGAGGGTGTGGCCAGAGCAGTCCGCACGGTGGTGGCTACGGCTCAGGGGTCATCAAAGACATCTGGACGAAGATGGCAGATGGGGGCTCCGTGGCCACGGCGGACGCGGAGCGGATGGATGAGGAGCTGTTTCCGACGGATGTCAATAACTACTGCTGCTGCCTGGATGCCGAGGCTGAGGCCGAGGCCCTCCAGGAGCCTCACAAGGCCGTGCAGAGGTCAGAGTACCGGCTGTGGGAGGGCCAGCGAGACAGCCCTGAGAAGAGGGCTTTCGTCTCCGGGGAGCTGTCGAAGGTGGACGGCGGCGGCGACTACACGACACCCTCGAAGCCTTGGGATGTGGCCCAAGACAAGGAGAACACGTTCATTCTCGGCGGAGTTTACGGCGAACTCAAGACTTTCAGTAGTGATGGGGAGTGGGCGGTCGTCCCGCCCGGCCACACCAGAGGAAGTCTGCTGCAGTGTGCGGCCTCTGACGTGGTGACCATCGCGGGGACGGACGTCTTCATGACCCCGGGAAACAGCTTTGCTCCTGGCCACAGGCAGCTGTGGAAGCCCTTCGTGTCGTTCGACCAGAGCGATCCGCCGAGGAGCGGGGAAAATGGATTAAATAAGGGATTTTCATTCATCTTCCATGAAGACTTACTAGGAGCTTGTGGCAACTTTCAGGTTGAGGATCCTGGGCTCGAATACTCCTTCTCTTCCTTTGACCTGAGCAATCCGTTCTCACAAGTTCTTCACGTAGAGTGCTCGTTCGAACCCGAAGGGATTGCCTCCTTCAGCCCTAGTTTTAAACCCAAGTCCATCCTCTGCTCCGATTCCGACAGCGAAGTTTTTCACCCCAGGATATGTGGCGTCGACAGAACACAGTACAGGGCTATTCGGATCTCTCCGAGGACTCACTTCCGCCCCATCTCTGCATCCGAGCTGTCCCCGGGGGGAGGGAGCGAGTCGGAGTTTGAATCTGAGAAAGACGAAGCCAGCATTCCCGTCGCTTCTCAAGCTGATGCGTTTGAAGACCCACAGGCAGATCTCCAGCCGCTGGAAGAAGATGCGGAGAAAGAAGGCCATTACTACGGGAAGTCGGAGCTCGAGTCTGGAAAGTTCCTCCCCAGGCTAAAAAAGTCTGGCATGGAAAAGAGTGCCCAGACCTCCCTGGATTCTCAGGAGGAGGCAGCCGGGATTCTGCCGGTGGGCAAGCGGAGTCCGTGTTCGGAGTGCGGCAGGGGCGAGTCTCCGCAGATCGCTTTGGAGAGCCCGGCGGCCAACTGTAAAATAATGGCGCAGTGCGAGGAAGAAGTTAGTAATTTTTGCAGTTGCAAAGCGGGTTGCCAGTTCCCTGCTTACGAAGAAAACGCGGCGTCTCCGGGACAGCTGGAAGAGGTAGGTGTCTGCGCGCGTCGGTGCTTGATGAAAGCCGTGGCTTGGACGCGAACGCGAGAGCGCCCGTGTCAGGCAGCGAAAGAGAGGGCGAGGTTGTCGGGGGATGAGCTTAAACGTCTTAAGACGTGACGTCTCGTGAGTGTCCGGAGGACTTCAGACGGATTTGATATTTAGGAACCGGAGCTAGACCATAGACGTCTGCTGCAGGGAACAGACACGTTTAAGTCACAGGCTAGGAGGCGCTCGGGTGCCGTCTTGGCTGCACGTCCTGTGCTCCGGGCACAACCGAATCCGCCGGCGTTCGGGACCTGGGAGGTGACGAATCAGGAGGTGGCTCTGAACTCACAGAAGGCCCTTCCTTGGCTCTCCTCGGAGCCGGAGCCGAGGGTCTCCTTAAGCAGTAAGCCCGCCCGAGGGCCTCCGGGATGCTGATCTGCCTGAGACGCGGGTTTCATGAAACGTAGGGAAACCCGCGTCCGTATGGAGCGCTCGCACGTGGATTGTGGTACGTGTGGAAACTAGGCCACAGTCCGGCTGTGCCAGTGTAGCTTCCGAGGAACTTCGCTGAGGCTCCTCCCCCCCGTGCCATGTCCACGTTCCTCGAGCCTCAGGGATGACGTGTCGCGTCTGCCGGACGAGGCTCATGAGCGGCGGTAGTTTTGTGAGTGGGAGTCATTGTGCCCCATGACTCTTGGTGAGAAACGTGAGAAACGGTCTGAGGTTAAATGGGGCGTGCAAGAGACAACGCTTATTTCACCAAGAAGCACGCCGATCTGCCTATTCTCAACCGTTACCTGATGGGCAGCACCTGGCCTCTCTCCAGGAGCAGCTTATTAGAAAGATGGTTGGAGGTGCCCACACGGCCTGCCGCCAGCGGCCAGAGAGCCCCTAGGTGTCCTGCCTGCCATCCGTGCCCGTGCCCCCTCCACCCACATCTCCCGTATCTAAACCCTACCCGGACCCCCTGTACCACGAGGCTCCCCAGGCCCCACTGCCTTTGGACCCGCTCCCTAATTCCCCCCCTCCCTCCTTCCCCACCCCCACCCGCATTAGAAATAATTTCTCCCTTCTTTTACCTTTCATGCGTGCTGTGCCTCTTTTTCTGTTGCATTTTCCTTTTCTTTTTATTGCTTGCTTGCTTATTTTTGAGAGCAAGAGATAGAGACAGACAGCGAGAGCCAGAGGAGGGGCAGAGAGAGAGGGAGACGCAGAATCGGAAGCAGGCTCCAGGCTCTGAGCTGTCAGCACAGAGCCCGACGCGGGGCTCGAACTCACAGAGCCGCGAGATTGACCGGAGCTGAAGTCGGACGCTCCGCCAACTGAGCCACCCAGGTGCCCCGCGTTTTCCATTTTTTATGAGTCATTTACGTACTTGTTCCTCGTTAGGTTATAAGCTCCTTATGGATACAGACTCGGCCCTCCTCCCTTGCGGGGTCAGTGCCTGGGTGGGACCTGAGTGCGTGTGGTGGCAGGAAGCCCCCCAGAGAGTCACTGCTCTGATTAGCCTGCCTAGAGAGGTGTGAACGGAAGCCCACGGAAACATTGAAATCCGAGCTGCCAAGAATGAAAACCGATAATGTTGTTAGCCTTTATCTGTTTGTTGATTGCCCCACTTTTTATCCTTGAACATTCCTTTATGTACTTTGTATTTCACCTGGTTCCAGATTGGGAAGAAAGAAAAAGAGGGAAGAAGCGAGATTCTGCAACATACCACTGCCATATTCCTTCGCTTTCTAGTATGTTGATGGATTTATGTGTTCTCACGATTCTGGGTTGTCTTGGAAGGCCTCTAGCACATTTCTCAGAGGACCTCGTGGGGCTGTCCACGAGTCTCCCTGTGGCCGCTGCTCTCGGCCCCAGCCTCTGGCTGGAGGTGCTGGGGCGTCGAGCGGGGTCAGAGCTCGTGTCATGGAACGATCTGAGGTCTGGAGAGGTTGGGAGAGTGGTGTGACAGGACAGCGGGGCCAGGCTGGGACCAGAGTCTATACCTTTCCGCCCCCGCACTGCCCGGTCGGTCCAGGGGAGTTCCTGGGAGAGGGCAAGTCTGGGAGCCCCGGCGTAAAGGTCCCTCTTTAAAGGCCACCTGTTTCAGAGCAAGTGGACTCAAATGCAGGAATTCTAGGGGCTTCAGGCTGGCTCAGTGGCAGGGCACCGACTCTTGATCTCGGTCGTGAGTTCGGGCCCCACTTGGGTGCAGAGTTTACTTGACGATAACAAAATAAAATAAAACACTTAAAACGTAGGAATTCTGATAGCACTGATGCCCAGGAGCATGGATTCTTTTCAAAAGTGTAGTTCAGTGAACTTCAGCAAACGCGTTTTGAGAACGTGTTACGTGCCTGTCGCTCAGGTGGGTGTCCTGTATACACAGGACGTCGTCCCCGCCCTTGAAGAATTGGGTCTCGGCACGAAGACCAGTGTGTAAGCAGAGCATTTATTTTAACTGAAGTCAGTACTTTAGTCCTAGGGTTCCAACCTGGAAGGTCAGAAGGCACCGGAGGGCGTGTGTACACAGGGAGCAGGGCCCTGCCCAGCTCTGCACGTCCGCCCGGGACACTCCCGCCCGCAGAAGCAAATACACGGGCACTTACACTCCTTCTTTTCTTCCTTTTCACAGAAATGGCAGGTTTTTATAATCCTCTCTCCTCTTCGGTTCCCTGCGTAGTCGTCCACCGTATGGGCGGCTGTACTGTGGTTTCCGTAGCCACTTCTTTGTCCTTTAGAGCATTTGGGCACATGTAATTGTAGGTCACACGGTAGGTGGCGTGGCAGAGGTGAGCCCAGGATGCCGGGGGAACCGAGAGAGAGCCCGCCTGGCAGTGAGGGTCCCAGAGGCTGTCGGTACAGCCCCGAGCGTCCCAGGGCAGCAGGGAGAGGAGCAGGGCGCCCGGGGCGGAGGGAATAGCGTAAGCGGGGATGAAAGGGCCTGGAGTTTCTCGCGTGTGCAGGGCACCGGCCAGCAGTTAGCTGGTGACTTCTGAGGTGCAGGGTGGGAGGTGGGGAGCACGGAGTGTGCCTCGGGCTCCGTTTGTGCCTTGTTGTTGACTCGATCGCTGACTTGGTGCCTGCGCTTTGCCGCACAGAGAAGCACCGAGGGTTGGGCCGTCTTCGGGCGTTCGTGGTCTGGCCAGGAGAGGAGGCCTGGCCGGCAGAGGCTCTGATGAGTGGGGGGCGTGACGCCCGGCCCACCAGTGCCACCGAGCCCCGTGTCCGGGGCAGAGCCCCGAACGTCTCCTGCTGCTTGGCACTTGCTGTCAGTAAAGGAGGACCCTTCTCTGTGCACTCTGCGTCCCTTCATTCATATTTGCTTTCCTTTCCCTTTGTGACCTGGTGGCTGAGGGCTGACTGTGGCTGAGGGGCACGTTCCAGTGCTCTTCCCCGAGTAGCACCGGGGACCTGGGAGCTCAGGGAGAGTTCTGGGCGGGGCCTCTACCCAGCCTCCGGCCTCTAAAGAATTGGAGTGTCCCTTCTGGTTCCTGTTCCCAGTCGGGCTTTCGCTCTGCCCGGGTGCCGGGCTGGGTGCTAGGGGCGGGGGACACGCACAGAGCCCTGCCCTTGCCGGTGACATTCGTCGACAACACGTGACTGATTACAGTGTTCGCTGGTGCGCGTGCGCCAGGGAGAGGGCACACCGGGTGCCTGGAGGCCTCGCCAAGAGGTAGGGGTTCGGGCCGGCTCTCAGCAAAGGTGCGATTTGAAGACAGGCTGGCAGGAGAGGCAGCGCGGAGCTGCGACAGAGGCGCCCCACCCCCCTGCTCCCTCCACCTGCCCCGGCGTTCTCGCCTGGTTTCCCTTCCTCCATCCTCCGCCGGCCGGCAGTTGAATCCGCGCAGACAGCGGACGTTATTTCTGTAAAGCTCAAAGTTCCGGTCATCTTCGCTGAGCAGCCCGCAGGATGGAGATGGCGGAGTGGAAAGAGGCCGTAAGATAACGCAGGTTCGTCGAGTGTGTATTCAGTGTAGCACCGAGCAGCACACAGGAGCCTCTGCCTCGGGAGTTGACCCTCAAGGGGAGGGTGCAGGAAACATCCTACAGCCACAGAGGAAGCCGGCGTGGCTTTAACAGTGGTTTCAGCCCGGGGCGGGGCGGGGGGGTGGTGGAGGATGGCACACCAGAGAGTCCGGGACCCGCATGCAGCGGGCGTCTTCAGGCCACGGGCACTGAGTATCCGCTCCGTGTGTGCCCTGTGCCCGGGGCTGCACAGGTGCGTGGGACGTGGGCCCTGCCCTGAAGCAGCTTTCTGCCCGCCCTGCCCCAGCCCAGCCTCCTGCCCATTCCCGCCGGCCCCTCCGCGAGCAGTTCTCTGTCCCTTTCCTGACCGTGCCCCGACCCCCCGCCGTCTCGAGGCGGGGTCACACGGTGAGCCGTTTAGCTGCGCTCACGCGAATGAACGCTCCCCCCTCCACACCTGCTTGGGGACGAGGGTGACTGTCCTGTCCAGGGGGCCCTCTTGCGGCTCCCGGGCAGCCCTAAGCTGTCACCTCGCAGAGAGTAGGTGCACCTTGGAGCGAAGAAGGCGAGGGCCTTCCAGAAAGATCTTAGGGTTCTGTGAATTATGTGCTGGGTGCGGGTAATTCCCTTGAACACTGTAGACCAGGCTGCCGCTGGCTTCGTTTGCGTGAGGCCACACCTGTGAGTTCTGCCTGGTGGCGGGACAGCCCACTAGTGTCGGAGAAGCCGGGCAGAACTTAGTGAAGGGTGCCTGGCCTCTCTGGGCAGACGGCACATGTCATCAGCGTCTCATCGAAGAATAATTTCCAAGTTCGGTGATGTGAAAAATGAAACTTTGAGGCCTTTCCCTTTAGTTAAATAATAAACAATATAGTAATGAATCAAAAAGTCTTAGGCCCATAAAGCAGTCTGTAAGAGAGTAATGGGATCCTGTCAGGACTGATGACCGTTGGCTGCTAGAATGGCTCAGTTTCAAACTGAACACGTAACGAAAGCAGTAAAGACGCGTGCAGCGTTCACGGGCCTTTCTTTGGATTTAGTCTCACCGCCCTCTGGTCTCAGCAGAGCAGATGCTAGGGTTCTAAAGACACTTAGGCCACCCGCTCTGCCTGTCCAGTTTCCTTCTGGCCCGCGTGGTCTCCGACTCTCTGCCGCCCGCGTGCGTGAAGAAGAGGGTCTCCCCTTTTCTCCAGAGCACCGCACGCCCGTGGGGACTTGGGGCCGCCTGTGTTTCCAAAATATAGAAATTTGCCTCACCTGGGGATGTTTATGGGGCATATTCTGCCTTGTGAGAGTTTTGTCGTGTTTTTAAAAAGATTTTCATTCCATTGCCAATATAAGTGCTTCTTAAGAAAAACTTTCATACGCTATGAACACTTTGGCTTTTCAAATTCTCCTTGTTGGGGTGCCTGGGTTCGAGCGCCACGTTGGGTAGAGAGACTACTTGAAAACAAAATCTTTAAAATAAATACATAAATTCACCTTGTCTAGAATAGTATTAAAAACACAAAAACAAAACCAAGTCATCAGTTTGGGGTGTCTGGGTGGCTCAGGTAGGTTAAGCATCCGACTTGATCTCAGCTCAGGTCTCAATCTCAGGGTATTGAGCTCAAGCCCCACATCGTGCTCTGTGTTGGGCATGAAGCCTACTTCAAAAAAAAAAAAAACTCATCAATTTAAAAATTCTGGATTTATAATTCATAGTTAATAATGCTTGAATTTTCTCTTTTATTCTGAAAGTTTGTAAACTTTTTCTGTGTTCATTTAACCTCAGCAGTTTCCTGTATTGAACACCGATGTTCAAGGAATGAATAGAAGTCAAGAAAAACAGACTTGGTGGGAAAAAGCTTTGTACTCTCCCCTTTTTCCCGCATCGGAGTGTGAAGGTAAGGAGGCCTGTATTTGCTCATTGATTCTCTCGTTCAGATCTCTCATTCGTTACGAGCAATTCTCTCGCTATGAATATCGGTCCAAAAAGCATTTACCAAGAGGCTTTTGTGTAGCCAGCATTTGTCCGGCATTGGGGACACGGAGATGAGTGTGAACTGTGTCCTGCCCTCGGCCTGATGTGGGGAGAGGCTGTGGGAGACATAAAAGCAGGACTGGCCTTCGCCCAGACCCGGGCAGCGTCCCAGGGAATCGCGAGGCGGAAGTCATCAGCTACGGGGGAATCTTCAGGAAGGCACCCAGGTGGGGAAGCCTGCGATGGGCAGAGCCCGGGAAGGAGAATGGCTTGCACTAGGGCAAGAGGGTCTCTGGCAGGTGGAAGGACAGGGACCCTTCGGGCCCAGCCGGGTTGAGGCTGAGGCCAGAAAAGCAGATGGGGAAGGAGCCCATCAGGAGGTCCTGGGAGCTCTGCCGAATTGGGTCAAGTTTAACATGCGGGATGGGAAGGTCGTGTAAAAGATTGCAAATTGGAGGGTATCTCGTCAGGTGTGTGTTTTATTTCATTTTTTAATTTTTTTTTAATTTATTAAGTTTGAGAGAGTGAGGGAGGGGCAGGGAGAGAGAATCCCAAGCAGGCTCTGCACTGTCAGCACGGAGCCCGATGTGCGGCTTGAACTCACGAAACTTGAGATCATGACCTGGGCTGAAACCAGGAGTCTGACGCTGAGTGGAGAGGAATTGAAAAGCGGAGGGCACTGCCTGGGGCTCTAGGCTCCTGCGGGAGGGGGGGTCGGGTCTGGGAGTGAGAGGGTCAGTGCCTGGCCTCAGGCGCTGCTGCAGGAGTCGATGGGAGAGCAGCAAGTGGAGGTTTCGGAGAGGAGGCCAGGGCTCACTGAGTGAGTCGTTGTGATGGGGGGTGGGTGAAGGGGGACAGGCAGCGGGGGGGGGAATGAAGGGGGACAGGCAGCGGGGTGTGAAGGGGGACAGGCAGCGGGGGGGGATGAAGGGGGACAGGCAGCGGGGTGTGAAGGGGGACAGGCGGCAGTGGGGGTGTGAAGGGGGACAGGCAGCGGCGGGGGTGTGAAGGGTGACAGGCAGCGGGGGGGGGGGTGAAGGGGGACAGGCAGCAGGGGACGCGGGGCAGTAGCACATTTGGTCTGTGAGCCTCCCGGGCGAGCATACCCAGAAGCTGTAGAAAGTCTGGACGTGAAGTCCGGGGAGAGCCGAGGACGGACAAGGCCATGGGCTCGCTCCAGGGGGGTGGGCCGTCCAGACCGCACCGGGCTCCCGGGCTCCCAGGCTCCCGGGCTCCCGGCGGCTGCAGCGTCTGAGTCTCTCCTGTTGGAGCCAGAAGGGGCGTGTAAACAAACCGTCTGTTAGTACTTACTTACACGCTTGCAGGTGTGTCGTGTCTCCGGTTTTTTTTGTAATGAACGTGGAGCCAGCGACCTCCCCCCCCTGGCCACCTTGCCTCGCGCACCCTGGCGCTCAGAGCGCCTGCCCTGGCCTTGGCCTCCCTTCGCAGCCCGGCCTCGCTGCCTGGGCGGAGGGCAGGGCGGTTTGCTTCTCTCTCTGCTGTGAGCCCAGAACGCCTCCCCCAAAGCTTGCCTTCCTCCTTCCCAGAGGCTTCATTTTTAGCATCTTTGTTTACTTAAGCGCATTTATTAAAGGCCTGTTGGCCTTTCCATTAGCCAACATCTGGGTCCCTTTTTATTATTTACCGGGTGCTCTCAATCTTTTCTTATGTGTCAGCCCCACAGTAGCCTTGTGGGATGTCAGCTGGAGTTTTCAGATGAGGAAGCTCTAAGGTTCAGGTTTGGTGATCTGTCCAGAATCATGCAGTAGCCACCGAGCTCAGGCTCACCCCCAGGCTGTCTACCTGCGGCCCAGAAGCTTCTTTCTCTATAGTAACTGTCTGTACTCGGTGCCCTGGGGGGCGCCGGGGCGATGGGAGTGCAAATCGGGCCTTGACGTGTGTCCATCCTGCTGCACCGGGTGAGCGTGTCAGGTCGGAGATGAGTTAACAGGAATACAGGTGCCCCAGAGCAGGGCAGTGAGAGGACCTCCCAGGAAGTGGCAGAGGGAGAGAGGGATGCGGCAGCGGGCAGGGCCGGGGATCAGGGAAGACCAGTCCCTGTGGGAGGTTGGGTGACTTCCGGACCCTGAGTTTGTGCTTTGTTAGCATGTCAAGGGCCATCTTTGCAGCCTTAGTCTCATTTTCTATCGTTAGTAAGGAGTCCGTCCCGGCTCTCCGCTGCGGTCCTTGGTTACCGTCCCAGGTAGGTGCTGTCAGTGACAGCCCGGTGCACGATGCTTTTTTCAATTGTGGGGTGGCAAATGGAGAAACTCTGAGTGGATAGGTAATGTTGACCAGGCTTTTGGACGCCCTTCCGCTCACAACTGCATTAACTCCTTGCCTAGTCGCCTTGTGCTGATGGCGATGCCACAGCCCCGTCCCGTTGGCCTGCGGGGCTGGGGGCATGCGGTCCCAGGGCCGGGTCAGCCAGGAAACCAGGGAGCCTCTCGCCCAGCGCGGGAGGGACTGCGTGTCTCCCCTCTGCCCCCGAGGCTCCCAGCGCGGCTGATGATTGATGCCGAGCATGTGCTGCTCTCAGGGGTGGGTCTGGAAACTTCCGGCCTTTTACAGGAAGGCAGGAGCTGGGAGGCCCAGCGAGGTGGCTTCTCCAGGTGCCCTGCAGTGGGGGACCCCATCTGGCCTGGAGGCTCCCCACCCTGCACCCCGCCGGCCTTTCTGTGGGTGCCCACACCTGACCACGCACCACACACTTCTTATGTGCCCACCTCATGCCAGGCACCAGGAATGCAGCGGCAGACAGACCACCTTCCTGCTCTCCTGATGGGCGGACGTCCGAGCAGAGACCGGAGGGGTAGGGACACAGGCCATGTGATGGTCGGGACGACCTGCGGGGAGAGGCGCCCGGTTAGAAGCCCTGGCTGGTGCGGGAGCAGGATGCGTTCGGTGAACCCCGGTGGGGCTGGCAGAGGGGAGCTGTGTGGCAGTGCGGAGGGGAGACGGGGTCCGCCAGGGGCAGGGAGCCGGAGCGCAGGGGCCCTGACACTCTGTGCCCTGACAGATCCGTCCGGGTGGGGGGCTCTAGAGCTCTCCACGCACTGGATTCGAAACGTTTGGAAGGCTCGTTGTGAGTGCGGGTATTAGGTCTTACAGAGAAAGCCGTGCGGGGACGCCGCAGAGGTAACGGGCTCAGGAGACAGGACGGAGCTGGACTCTGGTGCCTCCGTTGCCAGTAGCCAGACCTTCTGTGTCTCCATCGTCTGTATTTGTAAAAAGAGCCTAGAGATCATGCCTCCCTGAGGGGATACTTACGAGGCGCGGGCCTGGTGCGTGGTCCTAGGCTGAAACGTGGGGACCGTCCGCGCGAGGACTGTGAACATTGTCCGCGGGCAGCACTGCCTTTTCCTAATGCCCGGGGCAGCACATGCTCCTTTCGTGCATACGGAATTCTTAAAGGGGAAGGGGTCCGCAGGGGGGGTCCGTGGGGGGCTGGATCCAGCTCTGTCCGGGCGTATCTCCTAGTCCAGGAAATAGTCCTCTTCCCTGACACACTCACGCACCTAGCAAGGAACTGGGTGCGGCGTGGGGACTGCGAGGACTGGGTCGGGGACTGCGCAGGACAGATGAGTAAGCCAGGGTCTGCGTTCGTGGCAGCCGTAGAAGGTGTCCCTGAGCGCCAGCGCCATACGTGGAGCTGCACACACGTCATCGCTTTACCTTGCACAGGACTCCGTGAGGGCAGGTGGGAACCCCGTGTCAGAGACGAGGGAGCCGGGGCTCAAAGAGGGACAGTGATCTGCTGCGTTACGTCACAGGTGCATGGCAGAACCGGGGCTCCACTGACGTCCGTCTAGTCCCGGAGCCCGAGCTGGTGGCCTCGAGGTCCTGAGACCGCAGATAGAGCTGGAGGTCACGGGGCGTGTGGTGCGGCCAGCGTGGCCTCGGTGGGAGCACCTTGGGCACAGCAGTCCTCTCTGGTCTGACGCACGGGGCACACACCAGCTCTTCGAGCGCCTCGTGACTGGGCCGCCGGCAGCAGGGAGCAGATGCTCCGTGGGGGCGCTAAGGGACTTCGACACAGGGGTTCAAAGCCAGGGTCCGTGTTAGGCTGGTGCCTAGGAGGCTGGTCTAGACGGAGACAGGAGGGTGTCGGCCCTGGGCGTGCATCAGAGCCGCCCGGGAGCTGGTCAGACCTGCTGTCGGGACCCCGGCCCAGCGCAGTGCCGTCAGGATTTCGGGGTGGGGTGGGGAAGACTCTGCTCCAGCCTCCAGGGTTGAGAACCTTTGCCTTCATTGATTCCTGATTCCTTCTGACTGTAGCCTCCAGTTCCATCCCCCGCTGGGGGCCGCCCACCTACTCAGACCATGAGCCTTCTCCTCTTCCCTGTTGCCCACACTCAGTTGACCGTGTGCTTGAGTGTGGTGTGGACTTGAGGGGGGCAGTCGAGGCTGCCGCTCTCTTCTGTCACTTCCTCCCATCTGCCGTCCCTTTGGTCCTTTGTTATATGACCACACACGGTGCGTTGTCTGTCTCCCTTCACGCTCCGTACGCTCTTGAGAGCCCGGCCTCGTTGGCCTTCGTCCTGTGTTCCCAGGGCCGCGAGTATGTGATGAACGCGTGTCTCACGGCGGGAGGACAGGCGTGTGTGCTAGGCCAGCCTAGTTTTGAAAAACTTGATAAACAGTTTATCGGAAGAAGTCTTAAACGGGCGTAGCAGTTTGCTCGTGCACACCTGGCCGGCCGGTGGCGACCGCGTCTGCCGTCGGTGACAGCTTCAGCCCCCGGAGGGCTGGGAGGCCTAACGGGTCTGACTTTTCAGCAAAAGATGAAACAAGAATGTATGTTTCATAACTGTGTCTTAATGCAATTTCCCCCCTTCCCTCTTTTCCCTTCTCCCTTCACAATGATAAGAATGTTACACAAATGCCAAGGGAGAGAGTGGTAGAGAAGAGTGCCCAGATCGTAAAGACCCACCCAGTAACGAAGAGCGGCTGTTAGATTTTAATAGGGTAAGTGCACTGCCCTCCTTACTAACGTACTAACGGCCACCCATCCCCTTGCCACTCAGGCTGGAGCCTGGGAGCCCGGGGAGCGCCCCTGCCACCGTCCCGCGCCCCCCAGCCGCGTGGGTGTGACCTCCCCCCCCCCACTCGGCCCTCAGCCCACGTCTGCATCGCCTGCCACCTCGGCCGCCTCCCCCAGGCTGCCCTTCCCGGTGCGGCCCAGGGCATTTCTGCCTACGGGCTGGATCTGTCACTGCCCCTCACGCCCTTGGGTGGGCGCCACCACGGAGCCCCCGTGATGGCCCCCACATCCCCGTCCCCTCCGCACTCCCTGGCCCCCGGCCGCGTCGGGTCTCTGCGAGCTCCCGGCAGGCCGGCCGCTGAATCGAAGGAAACGTGTCCGTCTTCTCCGTGTCGGCTCAGGTCCTGTGAGGACTTTCCCCCAAAGCACCCAGGGGCCCTTGCGCCTCCCCCACCAGTCTTCCCCGCCTTGGCCGATGGCGCCCTGCTGCACCCAAGCCCGGGAGCCGCCTTCTGGCCTCTGTCCCCGTCACACACCATCCGGCCCGGGCCACCCCTCCCATCAGCTGGTGTACCCCCTTCCACCTCTGTCTCCCACACCCTGTCCAGGCCCGGTGTCCCCTCGCTGGGCCTCACGATGCCCCACGGGTGCTGTCGCTGTGCCGCTGCGCACAGACTCAGGACCGGTGTCTGACCGCAAGTGCGGCCGTGAGCCGTGGCCTCTGCTGGGACTCTGCGACTCACGCTCCTAACCATGGTGGCCTCCTGTCACCGCGCTCTGCCCTCTGCCTCTGGCCTCATAGCCTCCCTTCTCCCTCCTTCCATGCAGCCGCCTTTCTCCTTCCGCCTCAGGGGGCCCAGCCAGGGACGGTGCTGCCAGGTGGAATCGGGGGGTGTCGTGACTCTGACTGGGGGTGCTGCTGGCTCGTGTGACTCGGGGTGGGGGTGCTGGTTGCCGTGATGGGGGTGTTGCTGGTTACTATGGGGGTGGGGACGTTGCTAATTACGGTGGCTTGGCGGGGTGCTGCTGGTTACTTTAAGTGGCCGGTGGGGGTGGCACGTTGCCGGTTACTGTGAGGGAAGGAGGCCTTGTTAGTCACTGGGGGGGTGCGCGGGGGAGCATTCCCAGCTGCTGGGGGGGGTGGTGCTAATCACTCTCCTGAGTTGGGGGGGGCATTGGTCGTCCTGTGACTAGGGAAGGGCTGCCATTTGCATTTAGTGTCCTGGGGACAGAGGTGACCACCTGGTGTGGGGGGGGGCAGTCCCACACAGCAGGGGGTTTTCAGGGCTCCAGGTCTGAGGCCTGGCTCTCAGGCAAGCTCTGGCTCTTTCTTCTGAGGGGCTCACTTTTCCACCTTCCCTACGCACCTGTCTGAAGTGTGTGTGTGTGTGTGTGTGTGCGCGCACGTGTGTGTGTGTCCCCTCTCCCCTTCCCCGCTGCCCACATCACCAGGCTCACACCGTAGCGTGTGGTTGTGGTGGTCGGTTTGCTCGTTGCGGGGCCCCCGCGCCAGCCTCGTCCCTGCCCGGGCTTGGCCCTTAGACTGCTGCTTGGTGCAGCCCTGACATGCAGAACCTTCCGTCCCCAGGGACCGAACATACGGGGTTAGGGTTCTGGATCAGGGAGGAGACACTGTTGGTTTTGCTTTGAAGCAGTGAGACTCTTCACAATCCATAATTCCCCCCAAGAAAACCGTTGATTTGTTACTTCGTCTCTGTGCATCAAGAGCGTTGCACGTGGGCCTTGTGAGAAAAATCTGGCTTTTGATCTGTTGAAACTGTTCCTTCAATCCCAGGTGTCTTCTGTTTATGAAGCGAGGTGTGCAGGGGAGAGAGACGCCCGAGCAAAACCCAACGGCTTCCACAGAAGGACCTCCTCCAGCGCCGGCTCCGGCTCCGACGGCTCCGGCTCCGACGGCTTCGGCTCGGACGGCGGGGGCGAGTGGGCGGGCGCCGGCGAAGAGGAGCTCTTTTCTCGAACTCATCTCTAAACCTGCCGCGTAGTGCAAATTCATTTTTGAAAACGATCTGTGATGGCAAATTATCCTTTTGTGAGGCCTGTTAATCTAAAACAACTTAGGGTTCTTCTTCAATTAACTGATTCAGATCAGCAATTATCTTTCTCTTCTTGCTTATTTTAGAGTTGAGGACAGCTATCCTGTTGAAGATTTTTTTTTTTCCAAGCTGTTAAATTCTTGGCTATTTGAAATAGACTAGATTGTGTTGTCAAATCAAGGATGGGTGTGCATGTGCTTGTCTAGAAGCATCGCTGCTTTCCGCATCTTGCCCGCAGCTACTGTCCTTCCAGCTGCGGCCCGGTCACTGTCACGCTAGCTCCGCGGTGTCCGCAGCCACTTCCGCTCTCCAGAGACTTGAGCTTTGGAACCTCTAGGCTTTGTTCTCTAAGAACTGGGACATAAGTCCCTGCCCCTGCGACGGATCGGGGCCTTTGCGAAGGCCGAGGGAAGCATGGATGACTCATCCACGGTCTTCATTCAGTCAGATCTCATGTCCATTCGAAGTAGGAACCGCAAGGGTGCGCTTTTAGAGACCTACGCACGACTGTGTTCTCTGTCTTAGGATTCTCCCCCCTCGAGGATCATGGAAGATACTGTGGTGTGTGATTCTCTTGCTAACTGAAGGAGCCAAGGCTTTGAGGTGTGGGGAGAGCATTTGAGGCCAAGTGGGGGGAGAGCGTACCCCCAGCCTGTCCTTACGTTGCCGTTACATTTATGCCAAAACACCCCTTCCGGGTTCTTTGTGGTTTGGATCTTAGTTGCAAATTCTGATTTTCTGGTGACCTCCGTTGAATCGAAGCCTCCAGAACTTGAAATGGTAAACGTTTGACGTGCAGTAAAGGCCCCGCCTCGTCACCGGAGAGACCTCGGCTGCTGCAGCTTATAGCTCCTGTTGTGGCCGTGATGTAGTGGAGCTTAGGTCTCATGTTGTGTTTGAGAGAATGTGTTCTGGGCAAGTTCTGTGTGGTGTGGTCGGGGGCGGGAGGAGCAACCGTTTCCCCCATAACCTGTGTGATCGATCCATGGGGTGCGCTCTCCGCTCTCGCGGGGACCCAGGGGTCAGTCCATCTCCTACGAGCCCCATCCACTCATGACGGCCGCTTCCTCGCGCTTTCACGCCGCTGGGCAGCAGGTACAGCTAGGAGGGGCGATGTTTGTGAAACCACGTTGTTTTTCTTTTTAAACGAACTCATTCTTCAAAAAGCAAACAAGCAACAAAACAAAACACCCTACTCTGTAGACTCAGTTTAGCATGTCTGTAACGTCAGGAAGGGCAGAAAAGGGTGACGGGGGCGAGGCTGCTTCGCCACTGCTCTCGGCAGGCGGTGCACACACGTGCGGTGACCCGCCGGGAGCCAAGTGGCCGAGAGATCCGTGAGGCGCTCGAGCCCTGGGTGGCGTTGCCTTTCTTGTCCTGGCCGACACAGGCGACCCCAGGGCTGTGGGGTCGTCCCGGTTGTGTGTGTCCTCGCTGTGAGAGACCTGACGGACAGTGGGCTCGGATCTCACCACACGGCAGGGTTTGTTTTTATACAGCACATCTTTTGACACTTTAAAGTGGGTGTGTGTGCGTGTGTGTATGTGCGTGTGCGCGCGCGCGTGTGTAAGGTTTACGTTGCTGTTATTTATTTTACAGACTTTATAAGGTTTTATGTATTTTTCTTTCTTCCGGAGCTTCCTAAAAAGTGATTAGCATCTGCACTGAAATGCAATTTAACAGCAAAGGCAAAAAAGAATTGGAAGTTGTAAATTCCTAAAATCACTACGGTGACGATCAGTCTAGAAATCGTTGCTTAATGTAGCAGAGACCAAATAAATCTATTTCAGACACAACCTTTAGCTCAGTTGATTTTGGACAGCTGCTTTGTATCAAGACAGGGCTCCGGGTGGCGACGGTGCCGACTTCCCTGCGCACCGGCAGGAGGGCCCTGTACCTTCCACGGGGGGATGGGGATGGGTTCTCAATGGGCAGGGGACTCACAGGTGATGTATTTATGTGTTCTCGTAGCTCAGTGGCTGGAGCCCCGAGGCTTTCAGCAGCCGAGTCGAACGTGTGGTTTTTAGTTTTGTGAATGGATGATCACAAAGAAAAAGCGTCTCTTAAAAAGTTGGCAAAACGCTGAAACGCACTGTGGTGTGAAGCGCATCGCGCACCCGGGGCACCCGTTCTCCATTCCTGGGCTGAGAGTGCGCCCCGTGGTCGCGTTGTTCCGGTCCCACGTACACCAGAGTAACTGAGTTTTTGTTTTCTTGTGGAGTTAACACCAAATAAAAAATCTGAAAAGCAGCTGGTTGTCTTCCTTGATCGCAGCAAAGATTCTTTCGCGAATAGCTCCGGCCTCGTCTTCGTTACGTGCGGCGGGAGATGGGAAGCGTCCCCATCCCGTCATTCAGATGAAGGGGCCTTAGCTCTCCTCACGCTCAAAGTGTTGGCGGTGCTGCTTTGCAGGAAAAGGGGGATCTGCCGATACATGAGTCATCTCCCCTCCCCCCACCCCAGCGACTGCCCGAGTCTCGCACAGCACACGGATTTCGGTCGGCAGCTGTAGACACAGCTGTGTCTTTCTGTTCCGGGGAGGGGGGGGCGGGGGGGGCGTGTTCATCGTAGAGAAAGAAGTCCGTGTATTTTTTAAAGTATAAGGAAAAACTCACCTGTACTTCCATCCCCGTGAGGTGGGAGCCGCTAGCATTTGTGCACAACACTTTTCTAGACGGCTGAGTGTATGTGTGAACGTACGTATAGAGAGAAGTTTATAGTAAAGGGTGGCACTCGACCTGCTCTGTAACTTGGGAAATAGGTGTTTACTCAGATGTCCTTTCGTGGCAGGAACTGTAGATCTGTTTAACTTTTTAAATTTTTTTTTAATATTTTATTTATTTTTGAGAGAGAGAGAGAGACAGTGTGAGCAGGGGAAGGTCAGAGAGAGGGAGACACAGAATCGGAAGCAGGCTCCAGGCTCCGAGCTGTCAGCACAGAGCCCAACATGGGGCTCGAACCCACGAACCGCAAGATCATGACCTGAGCTGAAGCCGGACGCTCAACCGACTGAGCCCCCCAGGCGCCCCGTAGATCTGTTTAACTTTTTATAGCTGCGTTACTCCGTGCTGCGGATGGAACAGGTCCCTCAGCGCTCAGCATTTACAACAGTCCTTTTACATGTGTTCTGAATAGCACTTCCGTGGACACCTTCAGACCCGCGTGTCCTGAAAGGGGCCCCCAGCCTGTGGGACACCCATGCCTGTCACGGCGTTCATTGGTTGTCTGTCCTTTTTCTCCCCACCTGCCGGCGGACACTCGGCTCCAGTTATTTGATGCCAGTGCAGTTTCAGGTTGACATTTGTCTTTCATCTGGGGCGGAGGAGAAGCATTCACGTTTTGTGTTACCCAATTTTTTATGGTTTTTGGGATGTGTAGGCGTGTTTTTAAAATGCTTTCTTCACCTTACAAGAGTACAAAAATATGCTTTTGTGTTTTTCTCGACCCATGTACTTTATGTAGAGTCGATATATTTTTTTTCCCCATAAGCTCTACGCCCAATGTGGGGCTTGAACTCACGACCTGGACGGAGATCGAGAGTCGCCGTGGCTCTCCCGACTGGCCCGGCCAGGCGTCCCTGAACAGATGATCCTTGAACCATGTGTATTATATACAAGGAGCGAGGCTTAAGGATTCAGCCTCATTTTTTACCAGCTAGTTGGATGGCTGCCCCAACTCCCATCTGTTACAAAGCCCCTCTCGCCCCTCCCCCCCTTATTTGAAGTGACCTCTGGATAAAGGCCCCCTTAACGTGGAACCTGAGGTCCAACTGCTGGCTCTGTGACATCGCGTAAATTAACGCAAGTCAGATGCTTAGAACGGCTTCTCCTGCCTAGTAAGCGCTCTCAGTGTTAGCGAGTGACTGATCGGGATTCAGGACATGTCCGGGTTGACTTTTTTCTTTTAATTTATTTTGAGAGAGACAGAGACAGTGAGCAGGAGGAAGGGCAGAGAGAGAGGGGGAGAGAGAGCGTCCCAAGCAGACTCCACACAGCGTGAAGCTCGGTGCGGGGCTCGAACCCACAAACCGTGAGATCGTGACCTGAGCCGAAGCCAGGAGTCGGTGCTTCGCCGACTGTGCCCCCCAGGCGCCCTCAGGGTCTGTCTGCTTTGGTCACGGACTGCATGGGTGTGACCTGAGTCCCCTCAGGTAGAGCACAGTGCCCATGGGCGGTGGGGCGGCCCCGAGAGCCAACTCCCCAGAAGTAGCCGAGGCAGGATGGGAGGGTGTTAGCGCGGCGCAGAGGTCCCCTGTGCAGGTGCACGATGGCCCCCGGGAGGTGCGCCCCGTGGCCCGCACGCTTGCTTCGCGGGGCCCACGCCGGGTGCTGGGCCGGACCGCCGCTCTGCGCGTAGCTACCTGGAGCTTGGGCTCCGTCCCTGGGAATCGCGACATCACAGCTAAGTGCTTCTCAAGCCACCGAGGGACGTAGAGCCCTCTCTCGAAATACGCTAAGCGTGCAGCCGCTGCTCCTGTCGCCACAGATGCCACGCCCGGCGGACCCGGGGCACGTGGGTCAGCGGCCTGTGCCTGCCACGCCGTCCAGGAACGGAAACAAGGGCGCAGCCCCGGGTTTCTCCTGCAAGCGGCCGGCGGCCGGATGGCATCACAGGCGGGCCCTGCTGCGAGCACAGAGGCTGGGAAAGGAGCTGCTGCGTCACCGCCGCCACCAGCTTCCGGCCACCAGCCTTGCGTCACCGGTGTGGGGAGAGAGCGGTCAGGGATGGCTGCCCCTCCCCCTTGACTGACTGAGCTGTGACTGGCAGTGACGCCACTGCCTCCCACTGGGATGGTGTCGGGCGCGTCTGCTGGTGCCAGTCAGCGGCGTTCTTCCTGGTTTCCTGCCGTGTTCACTGAACCCTGCAAGGTGGGTGCGTTTGCCCCGTTTCACAGGCGACAAAACTGAGGCCCTCACCTAAGGTCTCCCTCCTGCTGAAAGGTGGAGCCGAGATTCGAATCCCCTGCAAGCGGCAACCTTCAGCGCGCGTCCCGGGGAGTTGGTCGTACGGACGAAATGGCACAGCAGCGGTCCTGGGGCAGGTGACCAGGGGGCTGCCACAGCCCCGTCGGTACCTCTCAGATGGAACTCACATCCGCAGACCCCTCCTTCCTTCCCCCTGCCCCACCCATGGTGGGGAGCAAAGCCCTTCGAGGTGCTTCCCTCAGGGTGAGGTCCCACTACCCCCCTCCCCCGGACACAGGAAACCGGCTCCTGGGGTCCAGGCCCGGGGGCCGGGGCCACAGCGGACCAGGGGTCCCAGCAGAGCGGAGCCTGGGGCGAAGGGGCAGGCACGTGGTCTGCTGCAGCTCAGGCGCTGGGCCGGCCACTTCATGTGACAGCCCAGGGAGCCTCTCGGGGCTGGGGGGGTGAAAGAGGCCCCCTGCTCTGGCCGGCCACGCAGCAGGCCCCGGCTGCGGTCACAGACGGGGACGACAGCCCTCAGCTTCCAGACCGCAGGGTGTTAGGTGAGGGGGTTAAGCTGGGGGCGTGCGGAGGGCCACGAGGCTGGTGACAGGCAAGTCAAGCCGCCTTCTCATCTGGCCCGCCCCCTCCTGCTCTGCTCCGTCTCTGCACGCTTCTGTCTGTCCCCACACCCCCCTCCCGGGCTCCTGCTCTGACGTCCCCTGAGTCCGGGCCCTTCCCAGCCATCCAGGCCCGTCCAGTGCCCGAGCTTGCAAAGAATCTGTTGCAGGCTCGTCACTCCCTGGTCTGGGACCCACCTTCCCACCGCTGTGGCCGCCACTCCTCCCCTTCCCCAGCCCCTCCTCAGACCCCCACGGGAACCTGACCCACTGTGGGCCTGGTCTGGTGGGGGAGCCTGAGGCCACGCGGCCGCTGGCCCAGCGTGGGGACGGCTTTATGTCCCTTCTCCCCCTGCTGAAGAGGAGGCGACATTGAAGGAGCCCTGGGCCGCGGGCCCTAAACCCCAGGCTCCATCCCACGGCTCCCGGGGGTCATCGAGGGCCTTGAGCAAGTCCTGGCCCCATTCTGGGCTTGACTCCAGCTCCTCTCAGGCCAGGGGCCCCAACTCCTGCTGGGCACAAATGTCAAACATGCCCTCGCATCTCTTGCAAACCGCAGGCTGCCAGCCGGTGCCGTGGCTCCCCGCTAGGCCGCCTGACGTGCTCCGGCCCAGTGGTCACAGACCTGGGAACTGCTCAGAGACACGGGGGGCCCCCAGCTGACAAGGCCCTCGGTGGCAGACCTGGCCCTTGGCTCTGCCCTGTGCTGCGCTCCTGAGCTGACCACTCCCCCTACACCTGCGGGGTCTCGATGCCCCGCATTCGCAGCTCCCCCACCGCTTAAGGGCAGGGGTGGGGTGGGGTGGTGGGGGCTCTTCCCACATGGTCCGGTGGTCCTGGGCTCCTCCCCACCCCCCACCTGCGCCTCCCCTTCCTGAGCAGGGCTCCGGGAGGGGGAAGGAAGTGGAGAGATGCTGATCTCTGGGTGACTTCCTCACACTGAGCCCAGGTCCCCCACTCACACATGCTTCTCCCAGGCCTCGTGCCATCACACGTGACATTGGCGCCCGGACAAGGCTGGTGAGCCGTGGAGCGCCACTGCCTGCCGGCCTGTGCCTTGACCTTACCGAGCCCCCCACGTTGGAAACGGGGATTGTGAGTTGGGGTCTTTTCGGGGCTGGGGTGTCTTCATGTTGGCGTTAAGCTGCTAACGGGGAGGAAAAAGAGGTCTCTGGCCTTGGTCTCAAATAGGGTTTGGAAACATTCATTCATTCCGCAGATATCAAGATCCTACTATGCGCCCGGCCCTAAAGCCGGTGCTGGTAACACGTTTTGTTTCTCTACGTCAGTAAACCTCCTTCAGCTCTAGTTCTCTGCTGATAAAGGTCCCACCGTGTCCTCTCCATCTGTCCTAGATAACCGTCCCAGGGTCTCTCCGGCCCACCCGAGCCACGGCCATGCCTACAGGAATTTGAGGGGAGGGGTGAGGACCCCTCCGGGTCCAGGCAGCCCTTTTCCTTATCTTACCCCTGAATGTCGCTGCCTGCCAGCACCCCAGCCCCACCCTGCTCTGGGGCCACAGGAAGTCCGCAAGCTGGTGGTGAGGCCCAGCGTGGCCCTGACCGGCTGGGCAGCCTTGCCAAGGTCATGTGGCGTCTCTGGGCAGGACCCGAGAGGAGGGAGGCACGCCCACCCCACTGGTCTACACACTCAGAGGGGGCATGGCTCTACCTCCAGAACGAGTTACATGGGTCATCTGGAGAGGCTCTGTCTCTACCTGTCACCCTACAGATGGGCCGCTCACAGAGTGGTTTCCTTCTTGGCAGAGTCCGGCTTTCCGGCTTTGACTCCAGATTCCGGAAAGCGGGCGAAACCGCTGCCCCGGGCACAGCCTCCCTGGGCCTGGAAAACCGGATGGAGTGTGCAGTGACGAGCCTCCGCCCCCACCTTCCCAGGGCCGACCACCTCCCAGCCCTGTGGAGGGGGGCAGCTGGGGGAGCCCAGGGTAGGGCCAGGCCGCCTGGCTCTTCGTTAGTCCTGGCTCGTGCAACCCATTCACGCTCCCGAGCCTCAGTTTCCTCCTCTGTAAAACCGGAAAGGGGAGACCTACGGCCAGGTTTAGAAGGGATAATGTCCCCGCACGTACAGGTGCTGGGAAGGTGCGACGTCCCCTCGAGCGGCCACCAAAGTCAGCTGGTCAAACCACACCAGCATCTCTGTTAGTGTGTACCAGAGTCCGACCTACGGCGTTCAGGTGGGTATGGCTGGGGTGGGGACGGTGATTCGGGGAGGGGGGAAGGAGGGAGGAGGGAGGGGTCAGTTTGTGAGGGGCCTTGAATGCCTCTTGGGAAGGGTTCGTCCTGGAGGTCACAGGGAGCATGAGGGGGTGTGAACAGGGGTGCCATTTTCATCCTGGGTGGGACAGTGGTCTCCGAGGTTGGATAGGGATTGTATTGTATTTATCGTATTTTATTTTATCTTATTTTATTATTTTATTTTATTTTATAAAAGGATTTTTATTTTTATGTAATTTTTAAATTTTATTTAAATCCAAGTTAGTTAACATACGGTGTAATAACGATTTCAGGTGTAGGATTTAGTGCCTCCTCACTTACATATAACACCCAGCGCTCAGCACAACAAGTGCCCTCCTTACTGCCCATCCCCCACTTAGCCCATCCCCCCCACGTACGGATAGAGATTTTAGAATCAGCTGACACACAAGAGAGAATCTTCTAGAACTTTTGTAGCTTGTTAAAAGAGGCTCACGGTGGCATTTCCTCCCTTCCCGACAGTTGGATAAGCTCAGTAGACTGTGAACGGAGCTCTGGGCAGGTGAACTTGTCTGGGCTTAGCCTGCCGTTGACCTACGGGGTCTCACACAAGCCACGTGCCTGCTCTGGCCCGAGTCCTCGTCTGGAGAGAATCATTGGGAGATCATCCCCCCCGCCTCCAGCACAGCAGTGAGTTTGGCTCTTCGACCCTGGACGGGAAAGCCCCTTGTAAACTGTGTGAGAGGCAGCAGTAAAGTCATGACTGCATGACGCTAAAAATAACAGGTCTCCCCATGTTCTGCAGCCCTAATGGATGCTAAACAATCAGGTGGTGACACTGACAGCATGGGGACCCCCTGGTCCAAGGGGACATCACTCAAAGTGAGGCGAGCCGCCCACTCCTCATGGGACATGTAGGAAGTACACATTTGGACTCTGCGAGTGACCCTGAGATGGGTCCCCACTTCCATCCCCAAATCAGAGCTTCCTACGGGACCCAGGTCAGAGGACTTGGCCACATGTCCTTCCGGGGCGGGGGGAATTGCCCTTGGCCGAAAACCACTGTTTGAGATGAAAGTCTGAGTTTGTAGGAAACGCCGGCGGGGGCGGGGAGAGGAGTTTGTTAAATGCCACCACCAGGCAAATCCACAATCTGGAAGATTCTACAAGATAAGCGATCCAGTGTCACCAACAAATATATGGCCCAGGAAAAACAAAGGAGGAACTGTTTATTTGTTTTTCTTTTCAGATTTTTGTTTAAAGTCTCGTTAACAGAATGCAGTATTGGTTTCAGGAATAAAATCTGGAGGTTCGATTGCTGTACTTACACACAACGCCCAGGGCTCATCACAGGTGCCCTCCTTAATGCCCATCTGCCATCCAGCCCATCCCCCACTCACCCCCCTCCTACAGCCCTCAGTTTCTTCTCTATCATTAAGAGTCCCGTAGGGTTTAGGGGCTCCTGGGTGGCTCAGTCGGTTAAACATCCGACTCTTGATTTCAGCTCAATTTATTTGATTTCAGCTTGATTTATTTCTCTCTCAAAATAAATAAAAATAAACTTAAAAAAATATTTCTAAAAAAAAGTCTATGGTCTGTTTTCCTCTCTTATGTTCCCACCCTTCCCATGTGTTCATCTGTTTTGTTTATTAAATTCCACATATGAGAGAAATCATATGGTATTTGTCTTTCTCTGACTTATTTTGCTTAGCGTAATATACTCTAGAACCATCCATGTCGCTGCAAATGGCAACATTTCCTTCTTGATATGACTAGTAGTGCAATTGCCGGTCATAGGGGAGTTCTGTTTTCAACTTTTTGAGGAACCTCCACATCGTTCTTCAGAGCGACTGCACCAGTTTTCATTCCCACCAACAGGGCAAGAGGGTTCCCCTTTCTCTGCATCCTCGCCAGCATCTGTTGTTTTCCTGTGTTGTTAATTTTAGCCACTCTGACGGATGTGAGGTGGTATCTCATTGTGGTTTTGATTTGTATTTCCCTGATGATCAGCGATGTTGAGCACCTTTTCATGTGTCTGTGTGTCATCTGGATGTCTCCTTTGGAAAAATATCTATTCATGTCTTCTGCCCCTTTCTTTAAAAAAAATTTTTTTTTACATTTATTTACTTTTGAGAGACAGAGCACAGCGGGGTGGGGAGGAGGGGGGGCAGAGAGAGAAGGAGACACAGAATCCGAAGCAGGCGCCAGGCTCTGAGCTCTCAGCACAGAGCCTGACGCGGGGCTCGAACTCACAAACCGTGAGATCGTGACTTTGGCTGAAGTCAGAAGCTTAACTGACTGAGCCACCCAGGTGCCCCTCTGCCCATTGCTTAACTGGATTATTTGTGTTTTGGGGTATTGAGTTTGATAACTTCTTTATAGATTTTGGATGCCCTTTATCCAATATTTGGATGCCCAAATATCCAAGATTTGCAAATATCTTCTCCCCTTCCATCCGCTGCCTTTTAGTTTTGCTGATTGCTTCCTTCGCTGTGCAGAAGTGTTTCTTTTATCTTGATGAGGTCCCAGTAGTTCATTTTTGTTTTTGTTTCAAAGGGGGAACTATTTTATTTTAGTTTTTTAATGTTTATTTATTTTGGAGAGAGAGAGACAGAGACGGAGACACAGAATCCGAAGCGGGCTCCAGGCTCCAAGCGGTCAGCACGGAGCCCGACGCGGGGCTCGAACTCACAAACCGCGAGATCATGACCTGAGCCGAAGTCGGATGCTTAACTGAGCCACCCGGGCGCCCCGTCAAAGGGGGAACTATTTAGATAAAAGATGTGAGAGATCTATCTACTAAGTGCAATTCGTGGCCTTCGAAACTTGCTGTGAACACTGTAAAAAGACATCTTTTTAAAGATACTTGGGACACTGGGATATATTGAGGAACTGTTGTTCATTTTATCGGGCGCGCTGACGGCGTGGTGCTCACCCGGGCAGCACGTGCACTGACATCAGGTGACCTAGAGGAGACCAGCGTGGCCCTGACGCGGTCCGGGTTTCTTCACCGGCCTCCACCATCCTCGGACCCAGGAATCGCAACGCAGAAGAAGAACGAGAACGAGGCTGCTCCTGGACGCGCACGCAGACCGGGCTGTGAGCTGAGTCACACTTGAAGGTGCGGGGACTACAGACACAGGCGTGTGGGGAAGGGGCAGCGGCGCGCTGGGCGGTGCTGGGCTGCGGGCCTGGGGCTTCCCTGCACGGTCATCTCCTTGGGGGAGATTTGACGTTTCCACCAATGTTCTAAAGATGAAAACAGGTCAGTTGGAAGTGGGGAAAGCGAGGTTTCCGCTCAGCAGGGGAGCCTAATTCTGACGAGTCCAGGTGGGGTCAGAAGGGACCGGTGCCGGGCGCCCAGGGGGCTCAGTCGGTTAAGCGGCCAACTTTGGCTCAGGTAATGCTCTCGTGGTTCGTGGGTTCGAGCCCCGCTACCGCTTTATGCTGACCCCTCAGAGCCTGGAGCCTGCTTCGGATTCTGTGTCTCCCTCTCTCTGCCCCTGCTCGTGCACGCCCACTCTCTCTCTCTCAAAAATAAATAAGCATTAAAAATTTAAAAAAAAAGGTGGGGGGACCGTTGTCGCAGATCACTGCCTGCACTGGCGCCCCGCCGCTGGGCTCCTAGAGGCCGACTGACAGCAAGGCTCCTGTGCCCTCTGTGCCCCGTGTGCCCCGTGTGCCCCAGGGAGGGGTCAGTGTCTGTGCCCCCACACAGGCCGCCAGAGCCCTGCTGGGCGTCACTCACCAGGGTCAGGCTGATGTGGTGCAGACAGAGGAGGCTTCCTACCCTTCAGGCCTCGGGGCTCCCGCCAGACGTGTTAAACGCGGAGGCTGGCTGGGTGGCCTCTGTGTCCCCAGGATGTGGACCCGAGTCCATGCTCCCCAGAACCCACCCCCTCACCTCTGAGTGGTGCTGCGTGTGCCCCCTCCTACACGCAGACCCCCACCTGCCCCTCCCTGATCCCACTCAGCCCCCCTCTCCCCAAGTCCTCCCAAGAGCCCAAGGATGTGGCGATCGATGCTCATCCCCATTTTACAGGTGAGCAAACCAAGGCTCAGAGAGGGGTGAGTGTAGTGTGGGTGGGGTCTCACCCCCTGGGGCAGGAGGTTCAAATCCTGCCAGTGTACTTAGCTGCTGTGGGGCCTTGGGCTGGAAGGTTCCCCTGTCTGAGCCTCAGTTTCTTCTCTGTGACCTGGGCAGGTGTGAGGAGGAAGGGAACAGACGCACACAAGGTGCAGGGCTCAGGAAGGCTTTGTGGTCTGCCCTCTTCAAGGTGGGTCCCAGCTGCCTGCAAGGGACCGGAGGACCGTGCAGAGACCCTACAAGGCAACAGGGTATCTGGGAGGGCAGCTCGGGGAGCAACGCGGGGTGTTGTTGGTGTGGGGCGGCAGCACCGGGGGTAACGTTGGGAGTCACTCACTGGAGGGACCAGGACCTTGAGCAAGAAGGGAGTCTTGTGAGGATGTGAGGACAACCCCAGGTAGCTCTGTGAGCCTGGAGAGATCCCGGGGCCCAGTGACAGAGCCTCACGCGTGACCACGAGGGGTCCCCCATGGTGGATCATCGCGTGTGGGACAGAGCCACCTCCCCTGCCCCCCCCCCGCCCTCTGCACCCTCCTCGTGTGCTCCCACGTGGGACCAGACCCCACAGCTTCTAAATCGGGCTGTGCCTTCTGATGGTGGCGGCGGCGGGCGACTGAGCGATGCCTTTAAAAAACAAGGCTATTTGGAAAATTCCACTGTGGTATGCTGGGCCGTGGATCTCCACCCCCAGACACTTTCTGTTTCCTTCATACCCACAGCCTTAAAGGCCTCCGGTCCTGGGCACCTCTTAAGATTCAGGAAGCCAGACGCCACAGGGGGGCAGGGTCTCATTACAGCTCACTTTTTCTCTTCTATTACTTGGGGTGCTCTGGGAATGAGTGACCTTGGATTTGGGGCCAGATCCACGTGGGTTCAAGCGTTCCCAGTAAAATGGGGCAACGGTACAGCCTCGTAGGGTCGCTAGAGTGGCCAGAGCTGCCGTGGCGGAGGGCGGGCCCCGCAGGCCGCGGGCACATGGCTCTGTTGGGCGGTCGGGCTGTGCACTGATTCCCTAACCCTTGGAGCACGAGCTTGGGAGCCCTGTTTGCCTTGTGTATCTCAGGGCCTCCGTTAGGAGGGGCCCGGGCACAGAGCCCTCATCCGATGGTGGACTGTGCTTCTTGAGATCCATTGGTTCCCCATCAGTGAGCAGCTGAGTACCTCTTCATTATAAACAGAGCAGGTGCTTGTCGTGGGGAAATCTAAAAGTTTCAAAATATGTAGGGACAGGAGATCATCATTTGTGTTCTGATACTGACTTCAGTGTTTCTTCCTGTTAATACCTGTGGAATATTCCATATGTTTGGATTATACTTTAATGTTTTAAATTTATTTTTGAGAGAGAGAGAAAGAGAGAGAGGAGCGTGAGCAGGTGAGGCAGAGAGAAAGGGAGACACAGAATCCAAAGCAGCCTCCAGGCTCCAAGTCATCCCTACAGAGCCTGACTCGGGGCTCAAACCCATGACACGAGATGATGATCTGAGTCGAAGTCAGATGCTCAACTGACTGAGCCGCCCTGGTGCCTCTGTACTTTCAAATTCAGTACTAAAAAAAATAAATAAAATAAAATAAAATTCAGTACTACTCTGTAACTTGAGCATTTCTTCTGTGCTATAATAAATTCTTTAAAAACTTTTTAATGGCTACATACAAGTGCCTCCATTTAAACTCCCCCCCCCCACTGGACATATACATTATATCCATTTCACTATTGTAACTAACACTGTGGTGAACTTCTTTTAACATTAGTCTTTGCCTGAATTTTGGGAAAAATTTATTTATTAAAATTTTTTTAATGTTTATTCATTTTTGAGAGAGACAGAGCGTGAGTGGGAGAGAGAGGCAGAGAGAGGGAGACACAGAATCGGAAGCAGGCTCCAGGCTCCGAGCTGTCAGCACAGAGCCTGACGTGGGGCTCGAACTCACAGACCTCGAGATCATGACCTGAGCTGAAGTCAGACACTTAACCGAGTGAGCCACCCGGGCGCCCCTGGGGTACCTTTATAAGGATGGATCCTTTCGTGTGTGTTGTTAGACCAAAGAGATTCTGTATAATTCTTTTCTTTTGCTTTCTCCTTTGTTGGAGCCATACCTTCCCTCGTTCATGAATATGTTACTCCCAGGAGTTCTGCCTCCCTGCATTCACTGATTTTAACCTACTACTGGTAGGAAACAGGTAACTGCACCTGTTAAACTGTGAGTGGGGCACCAGCTCGGTCGGTGAAACGTCCGAATCTTGGTTTTGGCTCAGGGCATCATCTCATGGGTTCATGAGATCGAGCCCCATGTCCAGCTCTGTGTTGGCGGCGCGGAGCCTGCTTGGGACACTCTCTTTGTCTTCCTCTCTCGGCCCCTCCCCCGCTCTTGCTTGAAAATAAATAAACGTTAAAAAAAAAACAAAAAAACCGCGGGTAAAGTACCGGTTGATGGCTCTGGTGTGGGGGCCTGAGGTCTGCTTCTCCCAGCAAAGTGCAGAGGCTCGCGGTGGCTTCTCTGGTTCTGGTGCTTTTCCGTCTCTGTCTCTGGTTGTCTTCTCTGGGCCTGAGCTTGGGGGAAGGCTGACCTCCAGCTCCCGGGGCTAGCCCTGCCTCTGTTTTTTTGGTTCTTTTTAATCATATTGCTCAATTTCCAGAAGCAACGAGAGAACCCCAAATTCCAGGCGCTGTTTCCAAGAAAACGAGTGCTCCCATGTCCGTGGTGAAGGAGGGAGCACTCCCAGGAATAAAGGCAGAAAGGATAGGCTTTCTGGTAGATTTCTGAAAACGGAAACGCGTGGGCCAGGGGAGTGCTCCTTGGAAATAACCGGAGCTGTTCAGTCCGCCTCCACCTCGCGGGGACAGTCTGGCCCGGGTGGCTCTGAGCAGAGGCTGGGGCGGTGGAGGGTGGGCGGGAGGACGGCGAGCGGGCGAGAGCTTCCACACGGTGGAAAACAAGCTTCGAGACCTGGGCCGGGCAGCCTCACTGCCCAGCGCCCGTTTCCCTACCTGCCAAAGGCGAGTCACTGAGCCAGCGTGAGAGGTTGTGGGGCTCAGCTGTGCTAATGGGGTGAAGAGCTAGGATGGGCCAGAGCAGCTGGGATGGCACCAGGGATGGAGGCAGCCATGAGCACCATTTATTCATCCATTCAAATATTTATGGAGCTCACATTTGGGGGCTGGGGAAGGGTCAGAGAAAATGTGTTTAGGAGATTAGATCCCCCTCTCTCTTGAGGAGAGATGCAGAGGTGGTTCGGCGGGGCAGGAGACCTCCGGCCTCATCCCGTGCCCACCTCCTCCCCTACTTGCCCTTCGGGCCTCAGTTTCCCCTCTGAGGGATGGCCTTGAGGCTCTGGAAGGGCCCTGACACTGTGATTATGACTCAGGGGTCTGCAGCGGGCCAGTTAACCATCTTCCTTACAAGGAGATGGGGCTGATTTGTGAGATGACAGGTCTCTCCAGCCCTTGAGACTGGGGATCTGTGAGAGCAGGGACCGTGGGGTGTCAGTCGCTCTGGTGTGGCCAGAGTCCAGCACGGGGCTGGTTTCCATGAGTATCAGACACCTGCCTGCCAGGGAGGCTCGGAGGTCAAGGCTTGAAGATGTCCTTGGGGGGGGGGGTGTCTCCAAGGGGTCGTAGCACCCCTCCCCCTACCTTTGACCAACACACTTTCTCTGCATTATTTTACTGGGGAGGTGCCGAGAGCTCCCCAAACACACCAGAAACTGACAAAACCAGGCAGTTTTTTTACACTGGGCCGTCACTGCCATTTTGTCTCTAATCCTCACACAACTTGGGCAGGGAAGGTGCTGTGAGCCTGGGAGGTGGGGAAGCCGGGGGGGGGCTGGAAGGCTTCCCGGCCACAGCCAAGGAGGGGTCAGGCCTGGAACAGAGCAGAGGGAGCTGACGGCCACTGCCTTTGCAGCCCTCAAAGGAACAACTGTAGTGAGCATCGTTCTGGGAATCCCGGGGTTCAGTGTGCACGGGGGAGCCCGGACGGCTTCGCCGAGGCAGCCAGCAGTGAGGCGGCAGAGGTGGGACGTGGCACCCACCACCCTAACAGAACGGTTGTTTCCAGATCACAGATGGGGGCTGGGAGGCGGGAGGGTTCCGGGAGGGCAGATGTCCACACGGCTTATCTAGTTCCTTGTATTTTTAACTTTGTTAGACTCCCTGAGGCTGTAAATGACTGGTGGGCCCCAGGGAGGGGTGCTGGGCTGGGCAGGGAGCTGGGGGTGGGCAGCAGGATGCGGGAAAGGGTGAGGAAAAGGCAGACAGAGGGCGCCAAATGCAAATCTGTGGGTCATAAATGTTTTTGGTTCTGGATTCAGAACAATGGTTCCTAGTCATTGTGGGGTTTGGAAAGCCTAAGACTCAGAATGAGGGCTGGCAGGGATTTGGGGAGTTGCGAGGAACACTGTAAAAGCAGACATATTAATCCTATTTATTAAATTGCTAATTAAGTCAGGCCAGAAGCAAGTCTGTACTTTGCCACTAGTGTTGTGTGTGTGTTTTTTTTAAATAAGTTGGGGAAGACATGTTGGGGTTTGAAGGAGACCTAGTATTATTTTTCCTTAAAACCACCCAGAAATGTGAGCGTTTGTAAAACTTCTGTTTTGCACCAAGCACTGGAAGAGGACCCTCCTACAATCATAACTAACAGTTGCTGAGTTTTTAGATCCACGACAGGCAGGAGAAACAAGCTAGGGGCGTTCCTTGGCCAACACTAATGACTGTAGTTCGGACAAAGTAATCTTCCACTGCAGGCTCCCAGATGCTTTCTGTGAAGGAGAGATTACCCTTCCTGCCCCTGCCCCTCTGCCAGTTCAAATCCTCCTTTGGATTTAGCTGACCGTCTCTCTGAGGTTTCCGCTCTGGCAATTCTGCCAGTGACCGCCCTCAGGGCTATAAGCCTCTACAGAACCCAGGCCTCCAGGGTCCCCGCCACTTCAGTCTTTCTTCTGCTCTGCATGTCCCCAGAATATGACAATGCAACAACTATTTAAGTGCCCCAACTATGTGCCAGGCCCAGGGAATACAGCAGGACACAGGATAAGCCCGCTTTGGCCCCAGGAGCCTTGACTCTAGAAGGGGACGAGCTAGGATCGGTTAACCAGCCACGGAAAGCTTTCTCGTTCCGGGCTCTGCACGGTGCTGGGAGGCGGGCCGGGCCGGGCGTCTGGCTCCTGACCCCTCTCCCCGCCTGTCCGCCCTGCGACCTGCGACCTCCTCTCCCACCCTGTACGATCACAGACCCTGCGTCTGGAGTTTCTGCGATGCCGACGCCAAATAACGCACGTACGCGCCAGGCCAGCGGTTCCCAAACTGTCTCACCTCCGGAGACTGATTTAATCGGCCCGGGGCGCGGCGCGGCCGTCGGAATTTTCAAAATCCTCAGGCGGTACTAAGGTGCAGACAAGTCTGGGGACAACGGCGCTAGGTACCGTGTCACAGCTCGACAAAGGAGAACCACCAGAAAAGCCCGTTTTACAGATCAAGAGACGAAGACCGGGCCGGGCCGCCCCGGGACCCGCCCGCCGGGCACACCTGCCCCGGGGCAGGGGAGCCCATCGATGCGCTCCGCCGCTCGGCTCCCCACGCCTGGTCCCTGCCCGCTCGTGCCCCTTCCCCCTCCCGGCCGCTTCCCACTTCCAAGATGGCCGCGGGTGGAGCCGACCAGGTACGGAGGCCCCTGGCGGGTGTCCACGGGCGCGGTGCGGACACGAAGATCCTCTCAGGCCTCCCCTCGAGGCTCCGCTGGGCCCTCGGGAGAGAAGAGGGTCGGCGACGCCGCTCCGGGGCCCGCAGGGGGCGGGCGGGCGAGCGGCCGAGGAGTGGCTGCGGGGCGAGCGTCGAGCTCGAGGAGCGGCGGCGGCGCGGCGGGGGGCGGCAGCCGGGCGGAAGAGCGGCGGCGGGCAGGGGGCGGGGCGCGGGGCGGGGCGAACCGGGGGGGCGGAGCGGACCAGGGGGCGGGGCGAGGGCGCGCGCCGCTGCTGGCGGCGGGCAGCTCGCGCGCACCTGCCTGCCGGGCCCGCAGCTTGCCGCGCGCCCAGCGTCCTCGCCGCGCGAGTCGCGGGTCCCGGGGGTCCTGGGCTGCGGGCCCGCGGGGCGCGGAGATGGCGTCGGAGCCGCGCTAACTCCGGTACTGAGGGCCTCCGGCGGGGGCCGCGCGGCGCGGGAGGGAGGGGGACGGGGCGCGCGGGGCCGCTGCCACCTGCTGCTGCGTCGGCGGGAGCGGGAGGCGGGCCGGGCCGGGGCGCGCGGGTTCGGGTCCCCCTGGCGGCGCTGCCGCCGCTGCCCCCCTCCCCCCGCACCGGGGGAGCGCGTGGGGCCCGGGTGACATTGCGGGGCCCGGCGGCGCCCGGCTCGTCAGCCCCTCGGAGAGACGCGCGCGCGACACGCTCCTTTTCCGGAACTTGACGAAAAGTTTTGTCCTTCAGACGCGCGGGGCTCCGGGGCCGGAGGGGAGCTGGCTGGGCGCGCGCAAGCAGCCCTGCCGGGACCCCTGCACCTCGGGGGTCCCTGACCCCCGACCCCCAAGAGCCTGTGCGCCATCGGGGGGACACCGACCCCCGGGAAACCCCTCCACTTCGGGACCCTCTCCACGGGTCCCCTTCCACTTCGGGGTCCCCGACTCCTGGGCCTCCTTCACCTCGGGAAGCACCGAAACCCGGGGCCCTTCCACCTGGGGTCCCCCCGTCCCGGTTCCTGGGACGGCGCTCCTGACCCCCTTCCTTGTCGGACCCGCTGTCTCTAGACCGCGGAACCCCCTCACCCTCAGACCCCCGTCCAGGCCAGGGACCCTCCTTTGGCCTCAGAGACCCCCTTTCCTGGGCCAGAGACCCCCAGTGTGCGGGGACCCTTACCGGGCGGCCGAGCCTCCCTCCGCAGGCGGGCCTCCCGGGTGGGGAGCTGCGGTGAAGAAGGGGGTGAGTCCTCGAGGAGTTTGCCTCCGCGGGAAGCGGGGGGACTGGCCCCGCAGACCCCAGGGCGGAGCCTTGTGTGGCCAGAACCCCCTCCTCCTTTTTCGTCTTAAACTTGCGCGGCACCGTTTTCTCCAGGACGCGTTGAAAGCTTTTCTTTGGACAGTTCTCTGCAGGAGGCTCCGGGGCATGGGCCTCATTTGATGTACTGAGGCCGGTGGAGGAGGCCGGGCCCCGGGCTGGCACCTGGCTGCCTTGGCTCCCTTTGTAGGAGGGTGGCATGGCACCCCGTTGGGTGCCGTGCCTGTCTATACAGAGGGCGGGTCCTTGCCCGGTGGATCTGGCCAGTACCAACCCGCCCACGAGTTGGCCTGTGTCCACTTCCAGACTTCGGAACCACCTGCCTCCCCCTCCCGTCTTAGTCGGGTGTATTTGACCCCTTTAGATTGAGGGCTCCACCCGATCCCCAACTCTGATGCGAACCTGGCATGTCCTTGGGGCTCAGGGTTATTGAGTGAATAGTACACCCTTTGGGGAACATTAAAGGAGGTAAAGTAAGTGGTCTGGGGTCACCCAGCTGGGGAGCCAGGCCCCTGGGCCTTGGTGTGGTCAGGGTCCCAGCGGGGTCCTGCTGAGCCCTTGGACATGCCCTGGGCTCCCCAGGGCTCCCCTCGTGCTCCTGAAACTGAGTTTTCAAAATCTGCCTCCAGCCCCCTCCTCACATTTGGCCTCAGTGCTGCCTCCAGCCTGGCTACTGTTGATCCTGCCATTCCTCTCCGCCCCTCTGCCCCTCTGCCCTCCTCCCCTCCACCCCGCCACCCCTCCGCCCCTCCACCCCACCCCCCCATCCCCCCACCGCCCTCCTCCCCTCTGCCCAGCACGTGAAGGCCTGTGTTTCCTGCCTGCGTTTCCCCTCGCTTGTGTTCTGTTGAAGTTCTCTCTGACAGCAAGGACCTGCCGATCAGAGCAACTTGTTTCAGAATCCGTCTCCCCTGGTGGTCAAAGCTTCTGGCCATCGTGTCCCCAGCCTCAACACGGGGCACGCCTGCCCGGCATCTTGTGGGTGCTCGTAGAGCTTTGAGATCCTGGAGAAGATGTGCCATCACAATAGGTCTTGACACATAACACGTAAGAGAAGATTTTAGGAAAACGAGAGTGTGTCATCTGTTACTGTTTGTAGTAAGACGCTTATAAAGCGTCTAGGACCTGAAGTGTTAAGAATTCTCCATTGCCAGTCCGGAGGGATCACAGGCCGACCAGCTGGACTAAGTCACCTCATTTTACAGGTGGGACGTTGAGGCCCAGAGCAGGTGTGAGATGTTAGTGACAGGAAGGAGCTATGCAGTGAGGCTTTGGGACCTGGAGTGGCTGAGTCTGGGCTTTGTTTATGCAAATAAGTTACTAAAATAGCGGGCCTGGGCCGGCTGGCCCTGTCTAGTACCCAGGAAGTGACACCAGCCAACGTCTCCTGACGTTCAGCCTGTGTCAGGCATGATTCTAAAGGCTTCGCGTAGATTTCTTCCCCGGTCTTGTCTGCTGCCGAAGGGGGTAGGCTCTGTCATTGTTCCCATGTACTACATGGACATTGGGGCGCAGGGAAGGAAAACTATTCCAAGGTCACACATCTTGTAAGTGGAGGGGCCAGGATTTGAACCTGGGCAGTCTGCCCCCAGAACCTGGATTATTTTGCCCCCTTGTGTATTTCATTTTTGAACAACTTTTTTTTCTTGAAGTCTAACCCACAGACAAATGTAAAAATTGTTAAGCATTTAGCTTGGTGGTCATCACAAAGTTTAGGGGCTGCATTTTTAAACATTCCAGCAAGTCACGTGTGGGCTTTGATGTCAGCCCTGGTTTGAACCCAGTTTCTGTTGCTGTGTGACCTTCTGTGACGTACTCAGCCTTTCTGAATCTCACAGTGCCTTCAGTGTGCTTGGCAGGCTTGCGATGATTAGAGCGTGTGACAGCACCTAGCATGTTTGGTGCATGGTAACTGTTTAATGAATGGTTTCTCTTATTCGTAATCAAGATTATAAGTTGTACTGGTTTTGGCAAGTGGTCTGAATAGGTACTTATGGTGAGTCACTTTGGTACGTCACTGTATGGAGCTGAAAATATTTTAGGGAAGTGGGGGAACCCCAGCTCCCACTGCCCATGCATTGAAAGTCCTTGATTTACAATGTCCCACCTGTACCTTTTTAACATAACCACTTTTGTGTTTGTTTTTTTTTAATTTTTAATTTTATTTTATTATTGAGACAGAGAGAGACAGCATGAGCAGGGGAGGGGCAGAGAGAGAGGCAGACACCGAATCCGAGGCAGCTCCAGGCTCCAAGCTGCCAGCACAGAGCCCGACACGGGGCTCGAACCCACAAACTGTGAGATCATGACCTGAGCCGAAGTCGGACGCTTAACCGACTGAGCCACCCGGGTGCCCCTTAACATAACCACTTTTGGGCAGTGAGAGTTAAATGTCTTCAGGGTTGTGAAGGAGCTTTTGGGGACCCTTGACAGTTTACCCCCAGTTTCTACCTGGTTTGCTGACGCGCCGAAACTTATGTAAACAACACTGTGTTAAGCTCCAGGGACCTGAAGGTTGCCATTCACCTTCAGAGGAATATGTCAAGCTTTCAGGAAATTCTTTCGTAGGGATATTTTCATCCTACAGAATAACCCGTTTAAACACCAAATTACTTCTATAGTTGACTTTTCCATTCTGCAAAGTGCAGATTACGCCATTGTCATAGGCCGCTCGCGCAGCAGCGGGAAGAGAAGCACTTAGAGTGACGCCCAGGCTGGCCCTAGCACAGCCGCTTCGTGTGCCCCTGTCCCCGCCTCCTGGTGTGTCAGGTGGCCACGGTGACAGAGATTGTGGGTGTGGACTCTGAGCGCTGGGCTTCACGTACTAACGTGTAACGCACCCTTGGTGAGCAGAGGCAGCTCCCGTTAATTGTTAATGCCAAGGAGCCCGAGTTCCAGAACGTTTTGTGCCTTTCTCTACAGGGTCCTTTCTGTGTAAGCCACGGCACGAAAGAGAGAGAGGGACTCACAGTGGTTGGTGTTTGTGGAGCCCCCTACAGAGCAGGCGAATTCACACAGGAGATGCCACCAAGTCAGGGGGTTCTCCTTGGTGTTGGAACCCCCTTTCAGGAGTGCCTGGCTGGCTCAGTCGGAGTTCGAGTGACTCTTAATCTCAGGGTCGAGAGTTTGACCCTCATGTTGGGTGTAGACATCACTTAAAAAAAAAAAAAAAAAAAAGAAAGGACCTCACTTCAGAGGTTTAACTAGCCTGTTTCTCCTGACTGGTCCTGTCCTCCAGGGTCAAGGTGAAGGCCTGGGGGTGGGGGAGGGGTGCACCAGTGCTGCCTGGAGGCTGGTGGTCTCACCAGACTTCTCCCCAGGAAGCGTGAAGGCCCCGGAGGGGCCTTGTGCAGAATGACGTGGGTGGTGGACAAAGACTCAGGTAGGGCCTTGTCTGCCCGGCCGTGGCTCAGCCTGGCCTCGTTCGCATCTGGGAAACCGCAGAAGACCGCGTGCTCCTTCACGGGCGGGATGACGGTTCGGGGAGGTCCCTGATGTCCGCGGTAGGACCGTGTAGGTGGCAAAGCCGACCAACGGGTCTTGGAGTCACACATTTGGGTGCAGGCCCCAGCTGCTGCCACAGAAAAGTGGAGCCCTTGGGCACGCCACGGGCCTCAGTTTCCTCCTCTGTGCAAGGGGCTAACACCTAGCATACAGGGCTGTGAGGGTTGTGCAGACAGAATGGTGATGTTAGGGGCTTAGAACAGAACCTGGTACTCATTAAAGTACAGTTTTAATGATGCTCTGGGGGTGCTGGGTGCCGCAGACCTGGTCTTGCCCTCTTGAAACCTCCGCTCCGTGACAGGTGCGTCCTCAGGCAGTGGTTGACAGAAAGGAACCGGAGCCTGTCCTGTCTTAAGATCAAGGACACCGAGGGGCGCCTGGGCGGCTCCGTCCGTTGGGCATCTGGCTCTTGATTTTGGCTCAGGTCATGATCCCAGGGTCGTGGGATCGAGTTGGCCCCCACCCCTCACCCAGCTGAATGAGAGGCGGCTTGGGATTCTCTCTCCGTCTGCCCCCCCCCCCCCCCGCCGCCACTTGTGCTCTATGGAAAAAAAAAAACGGTTTAAGGTTACAGAGATCAGTGGTGGAGCAGGGCTGGTGGGACGTCCGGCAGCAAAGGCGAGTGTGCCCTCCTCGGGGGGCCAGGGACAGCAGCAGTATCCCTGGCGTCCCTGGTGCACGGGGTGTGAGGAAGCCGCCATCTGCAGCATCCAGAGAGGAGCTGGGACGGGGAGGGGGGGCTGCGGCGAGCAGAGGCCGGGGACAGGAAGGACCGGCAGGAGGAGGGCGGCCAGAGGATATCTGTGTGGACGGGCAGCAGCGTTTCTCCCCGAAGCTACCAGCGGGTAGAGGTTTTCCCGCCGGGGACGTAACCAACTCATTTGGATTTGGCCTTATAAACTGTTTCTTGGTGAAGACTTGGTCAAGACTTTGTGTCACAGGGTTTTAAAAATTTTTTAAAGTATTCGTTTATTTTTGAGAGAGAGAGAGAGAGAGAGAGACAGAGTGTGAGTGAGGGGGCAGGCAGAGAGAGAGGGAGAGACAGAATCTGAACCAGGATCCAGGCTATGAGCCATCAGCACAGAGCCCGACGCGGGGCTTGAACTCAAGAACTGCGAGATCATGACCTGAGCCGAATTCGGGTGCTTACCCGACTGAGCCCCCCAGGTGCCCCAATGTGCCACTGCTTTTTAAAGAGAAGAAAATTAGGGTAGCTTGGCTGGCTCAGTCTGTAGAGTGAGCAACTTTGGATCCCAGGGTCGTGAGTTCAAGCCCCGGAGCCTACTTTAGAAAAAAGAAATACAACAGAAGAAAATTAAACTGTTGTTCAAGACAGACTAGTTTTCCAGGACCTCATGCAGAGTCACTGGCGGAGCTGCCGTCTGCTCTCTGATGTCTTACAGACCTTGCCCCGGTGCGGGGAAGGGCGTTCGAATCCCTCGGGACACCTCCCCTCGTTGCTCGCTGCAGAACTCAGTTTTGTGACTGGTAAATAAAAGGCAGATGGTCTTGCTGCCTGGGATAAAACAGTCTTCCTCGTACCTGTACTGGACTGGACGTTTTGTGTTTCTCCCTGGCGTGGGAGGGGCCGGCTGGTCCTTGGTAACCTTGTATCACGTGCCTCACGTGGCTGGCTGCCTGGGCCCGGAAGGCCCGCCGCCCCGCCGCCCCGGCCGCTGCTGTGGGCCAGGTGTCCCAGGCTCTGGGAAGCAGGTGTCTCTTACTTTCCCGGACCTTCCCGTGCAGACCGGTGTCACCGGGTGGCGCAGTGTCGCTTGCTTACTGTGTCGGTCATCCGCACACGCCGCCCGGACTCGACAGCAGGGATTTCCTTCCTCATCTTGTGACGTCCCTGCTCTTGAAGCGTAACCCAGCTCTTAGCAGATGTTTCTGGGATGGACCGTCCCTGAAACCTGCCCCCTGAGGACACAGCCATTAGTAACGATTAACTCAGCAAATCGAGTTCTGAATCCTCAATCCATGCCAGGCATTTGGCCAGGCAGTGGCATCTGGAGCCTGCCAGCGTAGCGCCGTGCCTGCCTGAAGCTCAGAAACCAGCAGAGAGACGTGGGAACAGCTGTACATACAGTTGTCTGAGGGGTGTGGCCAAAGAGCCTAAGAGCAAGGGGGGCTGCAGCCTCCTGGGGGAGTAGGGGAAGGCTTCTCGGAGGAGGTGGCCTTGCAGGCGTGCTGTCTCCTTGTGGCACACGTACCAGATCTCCAGGGGCGCCCATGGCCAAGCCGGAGAGGGCACCCAGGCAGTGGGGCCGCGTGGTGGGGTGTGGAGAGGGGCGGCGAGGGTGCCGGCTCGGGCTGCCAAGGCTGGTCGGAGGGGGGGGCCCTGTGCCAGCTCGGGGGGTCCAGGCTGATCCTGTCTTTACAGAACGTGTGACTCGGAGGCTGGCCTCTGCAGCTGGCCGCCTGGCAGGCTTCCAGAGTCCACCCCGCAGCCTCGCTGAGAAGCGGGCACTTTGTTTTCTGCAGCCTCGGAAGGCAGGTGCCCCGGACTGTTGCTTCTGGTTTCACTGTCCTGGCGGCCCCCGGCGGAAGGGTCTGAGGCCAGGTGGCCTTGGCGCTTGCGGGGTTTGGTTTAAGAGTGTGTTGCAAACAGAAGTACATTCTTGCTTTTAGGTTTATTTCCCTGAAGGCTGGCACCTTGTCTTGTGAGGTTTAGGGACCTTGGACTTGGAAGTAGTGGAGGCTTCGGAGGTCCTTCGTCTCCTCCCCAGAAGAGGCCCTCGTCCTGCTGTCCTGGCCCCCCCGGGGCTCTGCCAGGCCTGCTCCGTTCACCTTCCGCCCGCTTTCCCCGGGGCGATTCCGAGCAGGGTCCCGGCGCCCACTCAGCGCGCTTGTTTTGTGCGCCTGACTGTTCTAGTCTCCAAATTTCAGTCTGCTTATGTTTGTTGCAGGTACTTAGCTCTTCGTGTGGCTGAAGTAGAGGAAATTCGCATTTACTGGGCACCTATGTGGTCAGATGTGGGGGGGCTCCAGCGCCTCCTCGTTTCATTTATTCAGAGCAGCCGTGAGTTTTGTGCTGTTGCCCCTTTTAACTGCCAGGCGGGGAGGGCAGTTGAGGCTCGGGAAGGGTAAACCGTGTCCCCGTGGTGAGTGGCCGCTGGACGGGCCACCAGGCGCTCAGCGCCGTTCGCTGTGAAGATTTCCCCTGGTGTTGCTGGCTTTTCGCCAGTCGGGCCTGCCGGAGTGTTGATGGTGTTTTGATAATTCGAGTAACTTTTGACATTGCCAGAGGGCAGCTCTCAACCGTGTGCTCAAAATGCCTCTTACTGCGTTTTTCCTTTTAACCAACAAAAAATGTGGAAATCTCAAGTCCGCGTACATTTGAACCTCTCTGGGTCTTCCTGTTGTGAGTCCTGTTCTTTCACAGGGTGGGGAGTTCGGGATTCTCCCAGGGCAGGGTCTCAGGGTCGCAGAGTTTGCTGTGGCTCTGCCTGGAGGGGCTCGGGGCTGGGGGCTCAGGGAGGAGATGCCAGCCCAGGAAATCGAGGGCAGCGGGCACCGCGAGGCACTGAGACCGTGTTCACGCGTGCTGAGGCGACCCCCGCACTCTTTCTGAAAATGAACTGAGTTCTTTCTCCGCAGGTTAGAGAAGTACCGTAGGTGACACATTTATAATTTTATATGTGAATTCAAGTCTAATTTTGTATTTTTGTTTAGGCGTAGTATGGTGTGGTTCTGCCTTCTAAGAAAACTTGATCATTGACTTATCGTGATTAAATAATCCTCACTCACTGGGTCAGATTTCAAGTGTTTATACATAGTTCAGTCTACTTTTGAATTCTACATTTTGATCCATCCCTTCACGTTTCTATTCTGGCTCCAGTGCTGCACGGGCTGGCTGGTTCCTTGGGTTTCTGGGAGGGAGGGAGGGAGGTCACCCCCAGCCCCCGCTTTGCTTCTGGGGAATTTGCTTTTGCTGTGTTGACGTGGCCAAGGGGCCACGCTTCCTGAAGGGGATCAGGAAGGTCCAGGGACCCCCCAAAGGGGCTGGTTGTCGCCATGCTTCAGAGCCTTCCACCGCGGCCTCTTTGATGATGGCTGCTCCCCGCAGAGTGCCTTCGGAATGCTTTTCTCCTGGTACTTTAGTTAATTCTGCCCAGGCAGTCCAGTGCAGCTGGGGCCAGAGCCCAGGGAAAGTCCCGTCGGAACCCGAGAAAGTGCCATTCCTTACATTGTTCTGTGTCATGGATCAGATTTCAGTAACCCTGCCAGATTTCTTTAGTTTTGACATTTTATTTTATTTATTTTAATGTTCTTTTAAATTTAGTTTTGACAGAGAGGGAGAGAGAGCATGAGTGGGGAGAGGGGCAGAGAGAGAGGGAGACAGAAGGTCCGAAGCAGACTCTATGTTGTCAGCACAGAGCCTGATGCGGGGCTCCAGCTCATGGACCGTGAGATGGTGACCTGAACTGAAGTCAGATGCTTACCTGGTTGAGCCACCCAGGCGCCCCAATTAGTTGTGACATTTTAAAGGACGGTAGAAGGCCGTATCCCCTTTGCCAGGGTTCTCAGTCCCCCCAGGGGCTGTGCTGTCCGGGCCTGTGCACCTGCCGCCCCGTCATTCCCACCCCAGTCTTAGGCCAGAGGACTGTGGGCAGGTGTGTGTGTCACCGACAGCTTTGACTCTCGTCTCCCAAGTCTTTATTGTAGGTCCACGGCCTTTATTTTTCCCGTATTGATGATGTGTCTTCCCCGAAGCAGCCTCCGACCTGGCTTTTGACAGCCCCACACTGAGCTATTCATCCACGAGGTTTGGCCCGTTTTGGGGTCAGTCCCAGCTCTGCCGCCAAGTGACATTATGATCTCGAACTCGTTTAGTAACCTCGGAGCCTTGGTTTCCTCCGTGGTAACGGGGGTGATATGCCCTGCCTCGCAGACGTAAGTAAGGTGGCTACATCGCGGAGGCCATGGCTGACTTGGGGTCATCTGACTGCCCACAGCACACAGTTTATCTTGTCTCCGGTCTCGGTGGTGACATTTTGATTTGTGCGCTGTCTCAGAATAAGTAGAACTTGACTTACCATTGGGTTATGAATTCATGCTCCTCTTTTTTTTTTTTAATGTTTATTTATTTATTTTGGCGGGGGGGGCTGAGGGAGAGCAGGGGAATGGCGGGGAGAGAGACTCCCAAGCACACTCCGCGCTGCCAGTGCAGAGCCCGACACAGGGGAAGCTCACAAACCGTGAGATCGTGACCTGAGCCGAAACCGGGAGTCAGAGGCTTAACCAACAGAGCCACCCAGGCGCCCCATGAATTCACATATTTTTGATGGAGGTATTCTGTTTATCGTTAAAAAAAAAAAAAGCAAAACACGAAAACCAGACAACCCTCTCCCCGTGCCTGGCCCGGTCCTCATGTCCTCAGGGTTGTCCTGGAGTCGGACATGTGACTGGGGCGGTGCTGGTGATGATGACAAAAGAGATTTAAGTATATTTACCTTAGATGTATATAGCCTTTGGGTTATTGTCCTGTTATTTTATGTCCTGGTAACATTTGCTAAAACTCTATCTTCTGGTCCCAAATTAAAACTTGAGTACGTAGGACTTTTTCAAGGATTCCTCTGTAGAGAGGGCATCAGAACATTCCAGCTGTGTGCAATGAGCAGAGTGGCGTCTTAGGCGTTTATAGCCACGGTCTAATCTCCCGTTTCTGTATTTTTTTCCTAGTTTCTCCTGGGACCAAGATGACTGATGGAAACCTCTCCACCACTACAAATGGCATAGCCTCGATGGGCGTTCTGGACGGTCGGCCAGGAAACCACATTCAGGACCTGCAACACGTGAATCTCAAGGCACCCAGATCCCTCTCGTTGCCAGAGAACGGGCCCAAGCTGAAACCAGAGCCCTTCGAGGATCGGCACAGCCTTAAGTCCGTGGACTCGGGCATTCCTACCCTCGAGATCGGGAACCCGGAACCTGTGCCCTGCAGCGTGGCCCACGTGAAGAGGAAGCCGTCCGAGTCGGGGACCGTCCCTGAGCGAGCCTGCCAGAGCGCGTGCCCGCTGCCATCCTACACGCCGCCGGCCCCGGGCGGTGGCGAGCGGGAGCGGGGCGTGCGCAAATCGTCCACGTTCCCCAGGACGGGCTACGACTCGGCCGAGCTCTACAGCCCCGCCGCCAGGGCCCTGAACCGCAGCGACGATGTGTCTGTGTGCAGCGTGTCCAGTCTGGGCACGGAGCTGTCAGCCACGCTGTCCGTCAGCAACGAGGACATCTTGGACCTTGTGGTCACGAGCAGCTCCAGTGCCATCGTGACCCTGGAGAGTGACGACGACCCGCGGTTCATGGACGTCACCTTGAGCTCCGCCAAGGAGGCCCGGGGACCGCGCCGGCAGGACCGCGTGGACGGAGCGGAGGATGGGAGTAGATCGAAAATACTGGGACCATTTGGTAACTTCTTCACCAGGTAACCCATCTGTGTCTCTGCAGGGGCGAGGTCGCCAGGCCAGCTGCACGTCCGCACTGAAAACGTGGGTGTCCCGCCTCACCGAGCAGGCCCCGTGGCTTGCAGGCCATCGCATCCTTTCCTGGTGGCCCGGGGTCCTATGGAGCGCGTGTGGGGCTGGCGTGTTCTGCTGTCTGCGTCCTCACCGCCCGCTGTTGCTTCTGTGTCCCTCCCTGGCGCACTCTCACGGTTCATTGTCCCTTCCCGGCCTCTGACCTGCTGTGGCTGCGGGCGACCCACAGGTGGCCGGTGCCACCAGATCAGCAACCTTCCTTTGTCAGCCTCGTCCCCCGAAGGGCCTTCTGTGCTAATGGCTCGGGGCTCCCGGGCCGAGCACAAGGTGCCCACGGGAGGCAAGGGGGGCTCGGAGCTAATAACCCACGTTTCCACCTCCAGCCCCTACTGCGTCTGTGGGCACCCCTGGCCGCTGGGCCCCCGCAGGGCTGTGCTCTGGTGGCCCTGGCCCTGCTGCCGGGGCCCCCACTCTCCCACTTGTGTCAGGCCCAAGCCACGCAGGTGCCCAAGCCAGGGCTGCCGACCTGTGGTGATGGCTCGCAGGGGCCCTGCCTCTTGCCTGTGCTCTTGTGGTTTTGTCCAGCGGGCATGTGTGCCCCCCGCTCTGCTCCGGGCAGCTGCAACTCGAGTAGTGTGACCATGGCAGCGGTCACAGGCGATGACTGTGGGGAGGGCTCTCGGGCTGGGCTGCGGGTGGTGGGCGGGAACCCATCCCATCCATCTGTCACTGGAGTGGCTGGGAACCCCCTTGCTGTGCAACGCTGTGAGGAAGGGCACAGGGACTTCGGGAGAGGGAGTGCAGGGCAGCGGGGCTGCGGGAGAGGGAGTGCAGGGGAGGGGCGGCCTCCCCAGCGGCTCGTTGAGCAGGCTCTGGGCCATTTCTGCAGTCCACCCCAGCCGCCCTCCGAGTGTGTGTACTCCAGCAAAGCCCACACGGGACCACGAGGTGTCCCACGTGTCCCTTTGAGGTGCCATGCTGTGCTGGCCAGAGCCACCCGGAGACTAATGTGACTGTGGGCACCGGTGGTGACTCACGGCTGCCCTAGCTGCCTTGTCCGCGGTGTGCGTGGGGCGTCTCGCGTGAGGTTGGGCCCAGACTCGAGGGAAAAGATCTTTGGCACAGATGGGGGGTTCCTGGGACACCTCTTCTCCCCGATGTGCCTACAGCCAGGCGTCCAGCCACCCCTAGGTAGCATTCCTAGTCCCAGAGCTCCGGAGAACTCGTGACTACGGGACTGCTGCCGTGGGAGGAGCCCAGGAGCCGTGGGGGAGACAGATGGTCGCTGTCCCTAAAGTCGGTTGCGGTTCAGATCTGTGTGGCTGAGCTGTGAGCTTTACTCACATGGTTGTTGCCAGCATCTCCTGTTCCTGGATACCACCTGGGGGCCTGTTGCCCGTGGCTCCGAGGACCCGTCCCCGAAGTCCAGAATCCGAACCTCAGGGGAAGGGCTTGGAGCCCGGCTTTCAGAGCCATGTGGGGTTCTAGGCCGGTTAGGGAAACCCGGTTCGAGAGGGGGGTGGCTGGGAAGCAGCAGAGGAAAGAGCGAAGCTTGGGATCTGACAGCGCCGCACACACATCCTAGCCGCGTGACCTGCACAAGCCACCTCTCGTCTCTGCCTTCATTTCCTCGTCTCTAAGATGGCATTAGAAAGTGCCCAGCGCAAGATGCCCGTTTCGCTGTTGAGTCGAAGGTGCTGTCACGAGACCGACTTCAGGTGGTGGCCGTGGGGCTGAAGCGGCTCCACCCAGACAGGGTACGTCCTCAGGTGTCAGGTGCTCACCGCAGTCACCAGGACTGCGCCTCGCCCTGCTGCCGCGTCTCACTGTGCTGGAGCCTCTTGTCCTCTGCAAGGAAACACCGTCGATCACTGTGGATCGTGGCTAAAGCTGCTTTTTTTTTTTTTTATTTGAAGTGTAGGTGACCTACGGTGTCATGTTAACTTCAGGTTACAACGAAGTGATTGGACGTTCACGCATGTTACCGAGTGATCGTCGAGGTGAATCTCACTGCTGACTGTCACCACACGGAGCTGTTACCTGGTCCTGGCTCTGTATCCCCCGTGTCATAGAGCGCGTCCTTTTGTCTCATTTGTTTTATAACCGGAAGTTGGTACCTTTTAATCCCCCTCCCCCGCTTTGCCCATCATCCACCTCCTTCCCACCAGGGAAGTATCTGGGCTTGTTTCTGTTTTGTTTGTTTTGTTTTTTCGAGTTCACGTATAAGTGAGATGATACAGTGGTAAAGCTACTGTTTCTTGAAAATCTGTTATAACATTGTGCCGCGGCGATTGAATGTCTCTTCGTTTTATTCTTTGCTTCTTGTGTTCTTACTCCTTTAAGACATTTTTTTTCTTAAAGGTGATGAATGTATGTATGTGTGCAATCTCTACACCCATCGTGGGGCTTGAACTCCCGACCCCAAGCTCAGGAGCCAGCCAGGCACCCCTCTCTTACCCTTTGGCTGGCTGTCCCATTGTTGAGAGCCACTGTTAAGTACGTTTGGGAAGCAGGTGGAATACTAATGACAGATGGGTCAGAATATGTGATACCGTGTGCCAAGTCTAGTGGGTTTTGTGCCAGGCAAAAGCGTTGGCGAAGAATTTCAATCTAGGGTTCCTTTGAGGGGAAAAGGGCTCTGCGCCAAAGACGTTTGGAACCCACCAGCCATTTTACAGGTGAGCGATTTACAGGTGACGGAGAGGGCCTGGTGCACAGATACAACTGTGTGAGTTGTGTGGAGGGCAGGCCTGGGTCAGAGCTGGTCCTTTGGGGTTTCCAGCCCAGGCTTCTGAGTCCTTCTGTTTCCCCATTTTATCTCCTGCGCCCAGGCGACTTCCTTTACCCTGGTGCCTGTCCGTTCTCTTGTCCTCAAGGAGCCAGTTTCTAGGAAGTCAGAGGAGGAAGTGGAGGCAGTATTGTGGGAGGCTGGGCTCCGAGGAAGGGGTGGGCCCAGTCACGGAGCTTGTGGCCCGAGGCGGCAGATCTGTCGGTGGCCCTGACCGCTTGATGAGGGCGGCCGGGGTTAGACAGGAGCAGAGAAGCGACAGGATGGTGGGCCGGGCCCGATCACAGGGACCCGGCTCGCTTCGTTCCTTTGATCCGTTCTTCATCCAGGCCGTAGTAGGCGGCGCTGCTGCTGCGGATTCCGCCCTGGGCTGAGACGTCCTGGTCCTCACCGAGCTCACAGCTGCGGGGGACGCAGGCCAGGCACGTGGGGGTGGTGTGAGCGCGTGAGCCTGTGAGGGCACTGAATTCAGGTGTGGGTGCAGGAGGCCGACTGGCTGCGTTCAGTGTGAGCTCTCCCACTTAAAAGCTGTGTGACCTTGGGAAAGTTGTTTTACTCTACTGTACTCTTTTTTTGTTTTTTTTTTTTAACGTTTACTTACCTTTTGAGAGAGATGGGGGAGGGGCAGAGAGAGAGGGAGACACAGAATCGGAAGCAGTCTCCAGGCTCCGAGTGTCAGCACAGAGCCCGACGTGGGGCTCGAACCCATGAACTGCGAGATCATGACCTGAGCCGAAGTCGGACGCTCAACCGACTGAGCCCCCCGGGTGCCCCCCTCTGCTGTACTCTTGAGGGGGGCTTAAAACTGCATAAGGTTAGAGATCAAATAGGGAAGGCACATAGCACGCTTCCTGGTACCACCTACGTGGTAGTTATCCAGGATTCTGACACAAACATTACCGCTTTTCTTAAGTTTACTTGTTTTGAGACAGAGCGTACATGCTCGCACGCCCCACGGGGGAGGGGCAGAGAGCGAGGGAGGCAGAATCCCAAGCAGGGCCCAAACCCACGAACCGTGAGATCATGACCTGAGCCGAAATCAAGAGTTGGACGCTCAACCCACTGAGCCACCCAGGCGTCCCGGAAATACTGTCATTTCTAAAATATGTCTTTCTAAAGTTTTCTTTAGGTCTTAGGCTAATATTGTGCCGCAGTCAGCAAGTCAGGATCTCTGCACTGCTGCTGCTTTGAGAGGGCAAGCGGCGGGCGCTGTGCCGTGCGCTGGACGCCACGGCAGCACCGCGGCCTCTGCCCGCCAGATGCCAAGGGCGCTTCCCAGTTGCGACAGCCAGACATTGCCATGGGTCTGGGGGTGGGGGCAAGTCAAGGTGACCCAGCCCTTGCGACCCGCTGAGCGAACTGGCTGTGCGTGTTGGTGTTTGGGTCCTAGAAGGAAAGGTCCTGCAGTTTCAGCAGGGCTTTCGTCTTGCGGGGAGGGAGGGGCTGTTAAGGGATCTGTGAGTCCGGGGTGTTTTACCAATATTTGTCTCGACGCCTGGGCGGCAGAGGGGAGGGGAAGTCGGTAACGCACTTGTCCACAGGAGAAGGGTTGTTTCTGTGAGGCCAAGGGCTCAGGGCCGCTAATCTGCGCTGGCCTGGAAGGTGATAATCAGCTTCGAGCACTTACGGCAGCTTCTGGGCGGCCCTTTACGCCGCTGTCCGCGGAGGTGATCCGCAGCGAGATGCTTGGACCGCACTGGAGGCGCGGGAGGCAGGGGGCGTGGGGTGGGGGGCGGCTTGCGGGCGGCTGGGGGCGCGCTGCACCTGGCTGCTTTTAAAGACCCGCAAGGGTGCCTTTGTCTGGCCTGCCTCCCGACCTGGCTGAGGGCCGCTTGGGGGCGTGGGCGGGGCAACCCCCGAGTTGTCGCAGAGGTGAGGAGACGCAGGGTTGACCTCTGTGACCTCGGGGACTCCCCTCGCCCCTGTGGTCCCCGTGCGGGCCGGGCGGCTCATCGCGCCTCTCGGTAAAGAGCAGATGGGAGACCTGGGTGAGACCGTGTGAGCAAGCGAGGCTGTGCGGGCAGGGCAGAAACCCGGCATGCGCAAGGCGCCTCTGGCCCTGCGCTCCGCTTTTGTTGGGGTTTCACGTAAGGGCTCACCTTTTGTAGGGCCCTGCTCTATGGAAGGATGGGAAAGCATTGTTTTAAGAAAAATAAATCTTGGGGGCGCCTGGGTGGCTCCGTCGGTTAAGAGTCCGACTTTGGCTCAGGTCATGATCTCGTGGTTCATGAGTTCGAGCCCCGCGTCGGGCTCTGTGCTGACAGCTCGGAGCCTGGAGCTACTTCAGATTCCGTGTCTCCCTCTCTCTCTGCCCCCCCCCCCCCGCTCATGCTCTGTCTCTCTCTCTCAATAAATAATAAGACATTTTTAAAAAATAAAAAAAAAGAAAAAGAAATCTTGAAGGCATCTTGACTTGGGGTGAATGTGTTCAGCTAAACTTTTAGTCCTGTGCTGCTCTGGGCTTTGGGGATCTGCTCATTTGGGAGGGGGTAGGAGCTGTGCTGAGGAAGGAGTGTGTCCTTGCTTGCTTTTTCAGGAGGTGAGCTTGTTTCCTGACGGGGCGGGTACACTTGAGAGACGCGTGCCAGCCGCCGCCCCTGGCACGGGGGTAGCAGATGGTGCCTGGAGCTTGCCCGACCCTGTTCTCAGCGCCGTGGCACGGTTGCCATCCTTGGTCTCCATTGCCACAGGGGAGAGTATGGTGGGGTAGGTGGCTCCTGCCGGCGGGCTTGTCCATCCTCCCAGCCACCTTCCTTCCAGGCCACGTTCCTTCCTGTGGCACCAGAGCTAGAAGTGTGTGTCCTCCAGCCCCTCGGACCTGGGGTTCTGGATGGGAGTGGGTCCCCTTATGAACAGTGTGAGGCAGAAGGAAGCAGAAGACATTGTTCTTCCCTCCCTTGGCTGTTTTCTCCGCAGACAGCCGAGCCTAGCGACAGATGTGCGGGGGCCTCTCCGACATGCGCCGGCCCGGGTTCACGGGGTAGGGGGCGGCAGTAGTGGTGGCGTCCTGGTCCTGCTGCATTATTGCATCCCGTGGTTCCAATATGCAGGAGCTTCGACGCAGGAGCTGTGTGGGGAGCTGCTCCTGGGGACCCAGCTTAGAGCCAACTCCTTGACGCCTCCCTCGGATTTGGAAATCATCCGAATCCCTGAGTTAGATCCCTTTCTGCTCGAAATTTGTGGAGTAGGTTTTGTATCCTGCACTGAAAGCTGATAGATGTAGGGGAGTGCCGTAAGTCATTCTTCGTCGTGGGTGAGGAAACTGAGGCAGGGGGTGGTTCAGTAGCTCAGCATAGCAATGACGCAGGGTTTGGGTTTCTGAGCTTAGGTTTCTGGTCTGGAAAACAGAAAGACGTCCGCGCATCACAGGGAGGACATGTAGATGGATGGGAAGCACCAGCCGCCTGGGCCGCATCTTACTGTCTGTTTGATTTGTTTATTTTTGTCTGACTGTACTTTTCTGTTCTTTGACCATTTTAGAATTAGCGTGTTCCCTTGCTGATGTTCTGGTGGCTTTTTTTTTTTTTAATTTTTAACGCTTATTTATTAGTGAGAGACAGAGAAACAGAGCATGAGCAGGGGAGGGGCAGAGAGAGAGGGAGACACAGAATCCGAAGACAGGTTCCAGGCTCTGAGCTGTCAGCACAGAGCCTGACGTGGGGCTCGAACCCACGAACCGTGAGATCATGACCTGAGCCGAAGTCGGATGCTTAACCGACTGAGCCACCCAGGTGCCCCACTGTTCCTGGTGGCTTTGAGCTGGTGTTCAGGTTCACAGAAAGCAGCTGCTGGTGTGTGTGTGCACGCACACCCGCACGTGCGTGGGTAGGCACCACTGACGTACCTGGGCAGGAGCACTGGTTGGCGTTGCCTTGACCTGCTGTTTGCTGGTCTTGGGTAAGGCAGGCACTCAGCCTCTCTGGGGCTCAGTGTCCTTGTCTGCAGGGCACCTACCTTACAGAGGTGGGAACAGGAAGGTGACCCGGGTGCCGAGCTCGGAGTGCTAGGCAGCACAGGAGGGCGGAAGATACGAGCCTGGGCAGACTGGTCCTGGAGGCCACCGTGTAAGTCCCTGTGCGGCGTGGTGATGGCTTGAAGAGACGTGAACACAGCAGCAAGCCGCTGGGGAAGAGTCCAGAAAGAAATCCGGGGGCTGAGAGGCCAGCACAGGGTCGGGACAGTGTTCCTTAGGCAGAGGGATCAGTATGGGTAAAGTCCTCAGAGCAGGAGAAAGCTCCGCATTGCCGGGAAAGCGCCGTGGCATGAGGTGCTCAGGCCGGGGCGCAGATGTCGGAGAGGTGACCGGAGAGGTGACCGGAGAGGTGACCGGAGAGGGGTGTGGGAGCCCAGCTGGGGCAGGGCTTTCAGGACCGGGTTTAGACCCAAGACCCAGCACGTAAGAGGAGATGGTGAGATATGGGTGTGCATCGGAGCCCATGACCTTCCCGGGCGGGGGGAGGGGGGGAGGGGGCGGGGCTCCGCGACACCTCCAAGCAGCTC
>CM053567.1:187808428-187831055 GCA_028646485.1 Cryptoprocta ferox
CTCTTTGAAAGAATTTATTTTTAAATAACCTCTGTGCCCAACATGGGGCTCAAATTCACCGCCCCGAGACCTAGAGTCATATGCTGTCCCGACAGCCCGCTGGGCGCCCCCATGCTGCCTCGTGTCACCTGGGGCCACAGGGCAGGAGGAGAGGAGCCGCGTCAGAGGTGCGGTGCAGAGCCTGCGGGCACATCCGTGGAGCAGACGGGCGCACTGCGCGAGGGCAGGCGGGAGGAGACGACAGTGGGTCAGGGAGGCCCGCCCTGCGGGTCTCCACCGGGGGCACGGAGGTTCCTTGGCGGGAAGAGGGCATCGTGTGTGAGCTGGCTGACGAGGTCGTCCCCTCTCTCGGTGCTGGGGTTACCCAGGCGTTCCGCCATGTGGGGTGAGGTTGAGGGGGAGGACAGGGCCCGTGACAGCCCCGGGAGGCCGTGAGCGGGAGAAGCAGACAATTTAGCGAGGCCCCTAGTCGGGTGGACGACGTTGCAGTAGCCAAACCCCCGTGGGGTGTCTCGGCTACTCGGACCGTTGTCCTTTGTGCCGTGAGCATCTGCACGGGCACGCCCGTCGTCTGGGTCCCCGACCCTGTTTAGATCCCCCCCCCACCCCCAGGTGTTCCGTTGCTCTGTGCGACTTCTGTGCCAGGCGGACTTTCAGCAGCTCGGCCTCTCGATGACGGATGCCTGCCTGCCGTCCGCAGCCACTGAGTTTCCCGGCGAAGCTGTCACACCCACCGCCTCAGGGCCCAGGAGGGCGCCGGGGCCCCGACTAGAGACGTGTCTCTGGCTCCAGGCGGACTGCACGTCGAGGTGGCTCTCCCAGTTTGGAGAGGGTGCCTCAGATGGTGTCCGTCCGCAGACGCAGCTGCCGGGAGCCACAGGAGGCCGCTGTCTGTGCGGGACCCGCGGAGGCCGTCGGGAGAGCCTGTGTCGCGGCTGTCCGTGCGGGACCCGCGGAGGCCGTCGGGAGAGCCTGTGTCGCGGCTGTCCGTGGGGGACCCACGGAGGCCGTCGGGAGAGCCTGTGTCGCGGCTGTCCGTGCGGGACCCGCAGAGGCTGTCGGGAGAGCCTGTGTCGCGGCTGTCCGTGGGGGACCCGCGGCGGCCGTCGGGTGACCGCTGTGGGAGCTGTTGGGGAGAGCCTGTGTCAGCAGGAGGGTGTGCGCACGAGGCACCGCTGAGGTCGCTGCACGTGCGCCGCCTCCCTGTCCTCGCCCGTGCTTCGTTCGTTTCCTTTTGGCAGCAGATCACAGCCGTGATTTATTGCGTGCCCGCAACGCACCAGGCACCGTGCGAGGCCCTTAGATAGCTTCTCCCCATACGTCTCCCCCAAGAAATATTTCCAGGGCGCCTGCCACGTGCCAGGGCACTTGTTCGAGGTGCTTGGGGTCCATCTGTGCACAAGACGAAGACACTTGTTCTTGAAGAGCTTCTCGTCTCGTGGAGGGAGGCGGGTGATACCCCGGAAGCAGGTGCAGCCCAGACGGAGGCGGGGATCAGTTCCGTAGGGAAGGTGAGGCAGCAGAGGCTGGGGAGGGCGGGCTGTAGAATAGGCTGGTCAGCGTAGGCCACCCCCGCGGTGCCCGTCGGGTGCATGGCGGGGAGAGACTTACACAAAGGCGAAGGAGGGGAGGAAGGTGACCGGGCAGACGCCTGGCAGAGCAGAGTCCCAGGCAGGGGCCAGCCCGGGCCGGCTGGTGCAGCAGAGGGACAGCACAGAGGCCCATGTAGCAGACTGAGCGAGCGATGAGGAGGGTGGAGGTCAGGGCGGGGGGACTGCCCCATCTGGGCCTGTAGCCAGTGTAGGGCTGCCTTTGACTCAGTGAGGGGGGGCAGCTGCGGAATTTGAGTGGAGGAGAGGTACTAGCTGTCTACTAGTTTGTTACATGACAGATGACAAATAACCGGATATTTAGTGGATTAAAACAGCATCAGTGGTCCGTCACGTGGATGGGTTCTCTCTCAGGGTCTTACAGGAAGAAACCAAGGTAATGGCCGGCGGATGGGATCTAGAGGTTTGCGTCCAGGTTCAAGTCTAGTATTGGCAGAACTCCGCTCCTTGTGGATTTAGGACTGAGTCCGGATTTAGGGCTGAGTCCTCAGATCCTTGGTGGCTGGGGGCTGCTCCCAGATGCTTCTCATGTTCCTTGCCATTGTCCCCCGTGTCCTCAAAGCCAGTAACAGAGAGTCTCCCTTGTGTAGAATCCTTCTCACACTTTGAATCTCTTTTGTCCTGGTTGAGCCCCAGTTGGTTTTTAAGGCCTCACTGATTAGATAAGGGCAGCCTGGTGACTGTCCCATCACATTCACAGTTTATGTCCACACAGAGGGGGAGGGAGGGAGTGACGTGGGGGCAGCCTGGTGTCCGTCCTGGAAGCCAGGAGGTGAGGACGCGCTGGCCGGGAGGACGTGAAGGGGGGCAGCGTGGAGGGACTTTGAGAAAGAGCAAGAGGAGAGAAGTGGCTGACAGCAAACACAGATGGGAGTAAACAAATGGGGTGACAGCTCGAGGAAGAGGTGCTATGAGGTTTCTTTCTCTTTTTTAAGTTTGGAGAAATAGGTGTTTTTGTTTATTGTTAAGAACAACCTAGGGGCACCTGGGGGGCTCAGTCGGTTAAGTGACCGACTTTGGCTCAGGTCATGATCTCGCGTGAGTTCGAGCCCCGCGTCGGGCTCTGTGCTGACGGCTCAGAGCCTGGAGCTGCTTCCGATTCTGTGTCTCCCCCTGTCTGCTCCTCCCCTGCTCATGCTCTGTCTCTCTCTCCTTCAAAAATAAATAAACATTAAAAAAAAAAATAACCTAGTAAAAGAGTAGGGGTGGAACATCCCAGAGAGAACGGAACCTACGGGGACTTGTGTGATGCATGTCCCTCAGTGGCATCTGAAGGAGCGGGAACTGGTGCTCGTGTAGGGAAACTGGGTGGAATCATCTAGATTAGCCAGTGGTAAAGCAGGGGCGTGGGCAGGGATGCTGGAGGACAGCTGTGGCCGGAGGGGTCTGCGGGAGTCCTCGCTTCCTCTTTCTTAGTGCGTGTGGACCACTTGTTTTCGGTGCTGCTTCATTCTTTTTCTGTGTGTCACCATAGATTTTTCATTTCAACGCATTTCCTTTTTTTAATAGACTTTATTTTTTCATTTCAACGCATTTCCTTTTTTTAATAGACTTTATTTTTTTCAGAGCAATTTTATATTCACAGCAAAATTAAGCAGAAAGTGCAGAGTTGGGGTGCCTGGCTGGCTCATTCAGTAGAGCATGTGACTCTTGATTTCAGGGTCATGAGTTCAAGCCCCACCTTGGGTGTGGAGCCTACTTAAAAAAGAAAAAGAAGAAGAAGAAAAAGAATGTACAGAGTTCCCGTATGATCCCCATCTGCGAACGTACTTACAGCCCCCCCCATTACCCACATCAGTGAACCTGCATGGACATGTCATCCTCACCCAGAGCCCCCAGTTCGCATCAGGGTCACCCTCGGTGTTGTGCCTTCCGTGGGTCTGGATGGATGCATAGTGACGCGTATCTGTCATTTTCGTATCACACAGAGTAGTTCTGCTGCCCTAAGCCCCCTCCAGGCTCTGCCTGTGCACCCCTCCCTCCCCACGGACCCCTGGAAACTCCTGATCTTCGTCCTGTCTCCACAGTTTTGTCTTTTCCGGAAGGTCATGTAGCCGCAGTCACAACAGTGTAGCCTTTTCGGATTGGTTTCTTTCACTTACTGATGCGCATTTAAGGTTGCTCCCTGTCTTTTCTTGCCTTGATGAAGCTCATTGCTCTTTAGCCCTAAATAACATCTCATTGTTTGGAACTGACCCCCCTAGTTTTCCAGTCCTCTCAGTTCCTTCCAAGATTGAGCCGTTACAGATAAAGCTGCTGTAGGTACCCGTGTGTGGGTTCGAGAGTTTTCAGCCCCTCTGGGTAAATCCGAGGAGCCTGATTGCTGGATCGAATTTGAGAGAACATTTACTTTCCTAAGAACTTGCCAAACTGCCTTGCAGCTGCGCCCCTGCGCCCCACCCTCAGGGAGGGAGCTTCCTGCCGCTGCGGGCGGTGGGTTTTCTCCTGAAGTAGGAAGCCGGGTCCTCTGCTGACCCTGAGGACGAGGATGGGCCGGCGGGTGAAGGAGGAGGTGTGAGGAACCAGGAGGTGAGGAAGTCGTGGTGGTGGTGGCACTGGGGGAATAGGCTGGGGAAGCCGGATTGCAGGGGGTGGGTGGCTGGGGTCTGGCTCTGTGGTGGGAGAGTTTGCGGGGGGGTACGTGTGCTGGACACAGGCATGCGTGTGGGGCGCGGTGTAATTGTGCTAAGTGAGCAGAGTAACCTGAGGGGTGGGCAGGGGAGTGGAGGGAGTGGGTAAGAGTGTGACCTGGCCTTCAAGCTGGGTAGGGGTGGGGGGATGTCAGGAGGGTGAGGGGCAGCGCAAGAGGGAAGGGCCTGTGGGGACCTCTGCAGTTGGAGGGATTGGGGGGGCAAGACGGGAGCACCCAGACCTGAGGGGGTGGGGGTGCCTTCACCGTGCGGATGAGTGGGCTTAGGTCCCACTGCCGGCTGGCAGTGGGGGCGTGGAGGGGTCACCACCACCTCACCCCTGCCCTGGCCTGTCTGACGGTGGGCAGTCCCATGGTGTTCCAGCTGCCTCTGGTCAGTCCGCCAGGGAGAGTGGAGGAAGGAGGCCGTGCGCCTTTGCTTTCCCCCCTCTAGTGCTGGGTGGGTGAAGGGACACTGCGGTTCCGTCCCAGGGGCGTGGTTGTGACGGGTGCACTGCTTTGGGGGGCGGGCACGGGGACAGGGAGAGTCGCATTCATGAACAGCACCCCTTTCTGGGGGACAGGTCAGCCCCGGGTGCCCTGCTGTGGACACGGGGCCTTGGCGGGCATGCAGCCCGACGTGGCCCCCTGCAGAGGCCCAGGCCCGGACAGCAGGAGGGGGAGGAACAGCCGAGAGGAAATGTCCAAGAGGAACGTGGACCGGCGTTCTGCCGGGCGCAGGGCGCCACTTCCTCGTCTGCCGTCCTTGGCCATCCTGGGGCCCCCATCCTCACTGCAGTCAGCCGCTCGCAGTCCATGTTCCTTGCGGTCAGTGGCATCCGCACCAGGCACCAGCCCGCACACCTTCCCCACCCGGGACCGAGCCTGGGGACAGTGGGGGCCTCTCACTCGGGAACACCTTCTTCGTGATTCTCTGAGGACCCGCATCCTTGAATCGTTTCTGCAGCTGCTTGACTGCTGTCAGGAGGGTCCCCTGCAGCCTCGCGGGCCTTCCGGGTGCCCCGGGGAGCCCCTGTTCGCACCGGAGGGGGCACATAGGAGACCCTAGGGGTAGGTGGGTGTGTGCGTCATTGCAGCTGCCCAGGTGCTGTGGCTTTGCCTGCTGTCCTACTGGGGGCCCCATCTCCCCGCCCCTGGGGGACCTCGCCTGCGTCAGCACTCCCAAGCGCCTGCCGGGCCGGGCCCACTTAGCGTGGAGCGTGCGCTGGCACAGGCCCGGACGCGCTGACGTCACAGCTGCAGACGCAAGGGAGGGGTAGGCGAAGCCTCCCAGCCGCACGCGGGCGGGGGTGCGGGGGTGCGTGGTGTCCTGGTCCTGCCACTCCCTCCCCTGGGTTATCTGGAGAAGTGGGTGGGTGGTCTCCAGCAGGAGGAACCTTCCTGAATCAGCACCTCGTCTGCTTGCAGCCCTGCCTCCCTGCCTCCCGCTCCCAGGCACCGCGACCCCCTGCTGGAGTGCACACTGCCTGCATCCCTTCGAGGCAGTCCAGCCGCCCTTGTTTTTTGTTTTTTATTTTTTTAAAAATATTTATTTATTTTTGAGAGAGCGAGACAGAGCATGAGTGGGGAGGGGTGGAGAGAGAGGGGGAGACACAGAATACGAAGCAGGCTTCAGGCTCCGAGCTGTCAGCACAGAGCCTGACGCGGGGCTTGAACTCATGAACTGTGAGATCGTGACCTGACCCAAAGTCAGATGCTTAACCGACTGAGCCCCCCAGGTGCCCCCTTCGCTTTTCCATTATTGTGGGAAGTTCTGTTGCTCAGCGTGTCTGGATAGTCTAGGTGACACCCTGTGACTTTATTTTTAGCCTTTGTTCTCGTTGATGTGCACACGGTGGTTGGGAAACAAGTGAATCAGAAGCGAAGCTTATGGACCCAAAGGAAGGCTGCAGAAAGAACCATCCGCTCGGGCCCTGGGGGAGGGGGGGCAGCCGAGGCAGGGGGCCTGCGAGGCAGGCCAGGTGGGGAGGAACGGCCTGGGGGCGCCGGCCACCGTGTGCGGTGCTGAGAACCTCACACGCGGGCCCTGCTGGACACTGCCTCTGCGCTCCCGGGCACACTTGTTTGTGTGGAGTTTCACCGGCGGAGGGGCGGGGCCACACCTCTTAGACGTGCTCTGTGTGCTCTGTCGTGCCTCCGGCGTGGGGACAGGGAACTTGGCATTCAGAGAGTCCCGGGGTAGAGCCGGAAATGTGAATACCTGTTCTGCCCCTGTGGTGGGTGGCTGGGCACGTTGCTTTATTTTCCTGCACCTTGCGCTCTGTATCTCCAGCGCGAAGCGTGTGCAGTGCTTGGCTCAGTGATCGGCGATGCGGCCTCACTAGAATTTACGAGGGGCTTCTTTCCTGCCTGTAATGAGTGAGTGAGTGAGTGAGTGCTAGTAAGCGCCAGCTTGCCCGGGAGACGAGCAGCAGAAAGGGGGAGAACCTAGACGCCAAGGATTTCATCAGGCCCGAGGGTGAACATGATTGACTTCCTGTGTGTCACCGCTGACTTGAGTAAGAGCTGGCCACTGTCGCTTTCCCGCAACACAGCCCGCCCTCTACTAGCCGTTGAACTCCAGGGAACGGGAAGATGTTCTGTGTCCCAGTGGGTCTGATGATCTGTTTTCCTTCCCTTGGATGAGATAGGAGCCGTTTCTGTACCCGCGAAAAGAAATCTTTAAGGATTTCAGCCCAGCGTGGAGCCTGACTCGGGGCTTGAACTCAACAACCGTGAGATCCAGATCCGAGCTGAGGTCAAGAGCCAGACGCTTAACCCACTGAGCCACCCAGGCGCCCCTGAGGAAGGAAATCTTTAAAGTTCAGCCACTTTTTTGTTGGGTGTGGACATTGAAAGTCCCATTCATCTCAGGGGGAAGGGCGGGCACCTTCACCGCGTACCGCGGAGTGTCAGGGGCAGTAGCCTTCAGGAGCGGCCTGGACTGAGCCAAGAAAGAACTTCTCCTGCCTGCACGTCTGTTTATTTGTCCTGTTCAGGAACCGGATCAATGTTCCTGATAAACCTTGCGGCGACACTGATGTCTCTAGTGTTTCTGCCTGGCTTCTGGGAGGCGCTTGCAGTCCTTAGAGATTTTGCATCTGCAGGCAAGGTGGTTTGGGGGGTGGGGGAAAGAAGAATGTGTCGTGCAGGATTCAGAGGACTCTCTGAGTTTACGGGACACCCTCGGCGTCCTGGCGCTGTTGGGAGATCAAACACTGGGTCCTTAGGGGGATGCCCAGATTTCTGTGTTTCGATACTTTGCCAGTCTGCTGCCAATCGGCCTGCCTTCTGCCCTTGGTGAGGTTTATGGTCAGCCTGGGAGGGGTGATTCCATAAGAAATGCAGGCCCTTAGTGGGAGCACAGGGGTTTGCGGGGTTGGGAGAAACTCATAGGCAACCCCATTCCTGCAAAGCCTCTCTTCAGCCATCAGCTCCTTTCTGCTCACAAATCAATTTCCCTTTGCCCGGGTGGGTATGAAATCTGTCCTGCTGTAAAAATGTTCATGGAGGGGCTCCCGGGTGGCTCAGTCAGTTGAGCGTCCGACTTCAGCTCAGGTCATGATCTCATGGTTCGTGGGTTCAAGCCCTGCATCGGGCTCTGTGCTGACAGCTCGGAGCCTGGAGCTGCTTCCGATTCTGTGTCTCCCTCTCTCTACTCCTCCCCTGCTTGTGCTCTGTTTCTCTCTGTCTCAATGATAAATAAACATAAAAAAAAGTTCGTGGAATAACAGAGCAGTTAAAGGTATTTTGTTCTGTTTCCTACCCATCAGTGCCTATTCTGCGATGTTCACGTATTTCTTCTGTTCGCGAGGACCCCGAGTGTTTGGCACAGGCGACATTAAGCTCTGTCATGCCTTCGGTATTTTCCGTGCGCGCGCACGTCTCGCTGGGTTGCCACATCACACCAGCTAGTTCCTGTTGATGTCAAGTGAGCTGAGTTCCTAACCGAGACTTGTTTTGTTTGCAGTTCTGCTGATTCTTTGTTGTGAGCAGTTGTGGTTTATCTCAGGATTCCTGTAAGGTTCTATAAATGGAAGAATGATGAGTCATCCAGATTTGCCTAATCCCCGTTTGGGGCCCGAAAAGGTCCAGTTTCCCTGTAAAGTCCCCTCTGCTTCCAGCCAGAGCTGTTTCAAATCTGGGCTCCGTGTACACAGTGATACAGGAAGAGTAAACGTTCGCGGGAGTTTGAAAACAAGGGTTTGGATTTAGGTCCTGGTTTCCTTTAGCTTTCAGATTTGGGTGTGACCCACATTCCCCACCCGGAGGGGAGATGCGGGGAAAGGGGTTCGGGGGTGTGTGGCCTCCGCCCCAGCAGACAGGTGGTGCCCAGGGGGAAGGGAGCCTGGCCTGGGGACGAAGCAGCCCGAGGGAGGCTGGGTGGATGAGGACGCGTGTCCTGGGTCAGCCCTTGTCCTTGCCCCCGGTAAGTCTTTAGCCTGGAACGGGCAGGCGTTCGTTTTAGAAGTTCCTTTGAACAGCTCCTTTGTAAAGCAGGAGAAGTTGAAGGGTGGTCAGAGTTGGTGGGGAAGACCCCTGAGTGTATATTGACTTGTGGGAGTGTTAGCGGCTGTAACAGCCCTGAGGTCTGTGTAGAGGCCGGGGCACAGCGAAGTTCATTTCCAGCACGTGCTCTCCCGAGGTCTTGCCGGCTGGTGGCTCCGGCTATTGCTGCCTGAGGGCTGGGGGCTCCTCTGCATCAGGTCAAAGAAGGGGAGAGCCTGGGATGGGGCTGGGGCTGAGGGGGGGGTCTGGCCAGGCAGACATCACTCCCCTGGTGGTTTATTGGTCGGAACTCGGTCATGTGGCCAAACCTAGCTGAGAGGCAGGTTGGGAGATGGGGCCAGTGCCCAGGACAGTGAGGAGGTGAGTTTGGCCAATAGCTGGGAGCCTCGGGTGTTTTTCAGGATCAGTTTCCCGACCCCCCTTCCCCTCCTTCTTCATGAGGATCAAATGCCCGGAGTTGAGGGGTTGAAGGCATTGTTAAACCCTTGCCTTTATAAACGGTACTTCCCACCACTGGCAGGAGAAACTCCAGACTGCTTGGCATGGCACAAGGACCATGCTGGATCTACCCCTGCCCACTTCTCAGACGTCCAGCTCCCATTTCGTGCTGCAGCCATATTTAGAGTTCTCGGAACCAGCTGTGTCTTGTCTTTGCATCTCTACCCTTCTGCTCCCTCTGCCTGACAACTGTTTGTCCTTGAGGATTCAGCTTAAGGGACACCTCCTCCAGGAAGCCTTCTCTGATCACCATAACCCCTTCCAGGGCCTTCATTTGGATCCCACAGCCCCTCGACCTCTAAGACAGCACTGACCCCCTTACCAGCCCCACGACTGTGAGCTTCTGGAAGGCAAGGATCACATCTCATTTCTTGTTTTCCTAGCCAGTGCAGACACTTAGTAGCTTTTCAGTAAGTAATCTGAAGTGAATGATAGGGAGACTATAAGTTTTAAGAGTCATAAATCTGGTGTAGTTTTATAAATTTTCCTTTTTGATTTTATTATTGTTCTTGATATGGGAGAAGACTCATCCCAGCAGTTTAATTTCCCACATCCGGTCACACAGCTGTGTGGGTTTCACACGTGCAGCATGTGGTGTCTGCAGAGGTAGAACGTTCTCTTGAGAGACTTTTGGTGTTTTTTTTTTTATGTGTTTTTTAAGTTTAGAGAGAGCACGAGTTGGGGGAGGAGCAGAGGGAGAGGGAGAATCTTTTTTAAAAAATATTTATTTTATTTTTAGTGAGAGAGAGAGAGAAAGGTGCACACATGAGCATGGGGTCGGGGGGAGGGACAGAGGGAGAGAATCTCAAGCAGGCCCCACACCCAGCACGGAGCCCCACACGGGGCTCGATTCCACGACCCTGGGATCGTGACCTGAGCCGAGATCAAGAGTCAGATGCGTAACCGACTGAGCCACCCAGGCGCCCCAGAAGATTTTGGGTTTTTTTTATGTTCACTATTCTGTGTTTGTCCTTTACGCTTTTATACCTACTACCAATTTTTCCTTTCTGCCATATTTCCTTAAAGACTTTTTATGAGTTTTAAACCTGGAAACCCGTGCTATTTTTATTTTGTAACCTTGGTATCCTGCCTTTTACTCAGAGGAGACCCTTCCCAACCTAACGAGAAATCTTCGTACGTTCAATAATGTCTTTGCGGTATTCCATCCTGTGAATCATTTACTTGTCCAACCATGAGGAAATGATTTTGTTCCTGCTTTTGGATGGTAAAATTACCTGTGTGCACGTCAGTGTGTGTTTTCTGCGATTCCTGTGATTTCCGGGGACAGAATCCCCAAAGGGCTTCCTGTTTCTTGACCACCGTCCCCGCCCCTGCTCAGCTCCGAGCCGCTCTGTGCCGAGCTGCTGGTGGTGAACCCCCAGGAGCTCTCTGTCCTGGGTCTCCATGAGCGCTGATGGGCTGTTAGAATGTGTCCCCGCTCTGGCCTCAGGCCACTGTAAATGGGAGGGTTTGCCCCCAGGGTCCCACAGTCTAGGACTGAAGAGATGGATACCTGTGCTTTTCTCTCCTGCTGGGCCCTTGCGTGGGCTCAGGAGACTGACCCTGAGCCCAGCACTGCTGGTGCACACTTCCCTGCCTTTGTCTCAGATGCGCCCCTCCCCTCTGCCCCGTGTCCCCTTGGCCCATTTCTGCGCATCTTTAACACTGACACCTCTTCTCTGAAGCCTTCCTGGCATCCCCAGGGCAGAGGGGACCTCCTCCAGGCGCATGCTCTCTGGCCTACTCTCCTGTGGCCTCGCTGTAGTCTAGTTTTGTGTGTCTTGCTGTTACTCTGAGCCCCTCGAGGACAGGGTCTAGGTCGTAGTCACCGCTGATCCCCAGCTCATGCCCAGTCCACGTTCCTGATTGGCGCCAGAGCCGCAGAACGTGGCGCGGTCCTGCGTACTTTGCAGTGTGGACTCTTCTTCCTGGAGCCGCACGGGAGGGTGGTGGTTTTTGTTTTTGTTTTTGTTTTTGTTTAATGCCTGCTCTGGCGCTCACGGCCTGCTTTGTGCTGTGCTCTGTGTGAGAGAAGACAGGGATCTGCTGGCTTCTGGGAGCGTGGCCTGGATTTGCCGCAGCAGAGGGAGAGGGCGCACTCAGGTGAGCCCTGAAAGCCACTGGGATAGGAGTCTTCGCACCACCTCGATCTGTGGGGACCGGAGACTGGAAGCTACTCGAAGACCTCACACTGTTTGGTTTTGCCTTAGTGAGTACAGTTGTTGGAGTAGTTACAGCAGAATCTGAAACATAGTAATTCATTGTTCACGGAAACTGATGGCAAGGAGTTAATCTCGAATTCATATAGATAAAAGCATCCACTAAAGAAACAAGATAGCATGGGCAGGGAAACATTTATTAGCTCAAGAGCAAAGTTCTCTTTTGCTGCACAATTGTCCAGGAAACTGAAAAAAGAAATTGGTGTCCGGGCCCCACCCTCAGAGGTGTTTTGCTTTCCTTATTGGGGTGACATTTGGGCATTGGGGTTTTTTAAAAATTTTTTTAATGTTTTTTTATTTTTGAGAGAGCGAGCGAGTGCAAGTGAGCATGAGCGGGGGAGGGGCAGAGAGCGAGAGAGACAGAGAATCCAAAGTGGGCTCCAGGCTCTGAGCTGTCAGCACAGAGCCCGATGCGGGGCTCGAACCCACAGACTGCCGTATCATGACCTGAGCGGACGTCGGACGCTCAACCGACCAAGTCCCCCAGGCGCCCCGCATTGGGATTTTTTAAAAAGCTCCCTGGGTAGTTCGCCTAGGATTGAAGACCACCAGTGAAAGGTCTGGATTTAAGTCCAAATCCAAGCCCTTCAGTGACCGTAGGCAAGGTGATGGCTCTGAATTTCCCCGTCTTTAAGACAAGGAAAATCACACACAAGCCCCTCGCGGATGAGGGCCTGTGTCTGGTCACCGGTGACCGTATTCCGTGTACTTGATGCAGGACCCAGGACATGCGTAGTTGGTGCTCGATATGTATTTGTTGAGTGAAAAAAAAAAAAACAACTGCGTAGGAACAGGGTTAGGATTGAATGAGATGACACTGGGCCCTGTGTGGTGAACCAGCTGCCCTCAGTGTGACTGGTGAGCGCACGTAACAGTCCCAAACCCCGTAAGTGAGGGTGGTGACTCCGTTGTGCAGGTGGGACAACAGAGATGTTCCTTTCTTAGACCCAAAGCCAGCGTGCGCTGAGGCTGGCGTTCGAGCCCAGGTCCGCCTGGCCCTGAATCCCACGTGTGGCGTGTGCGCCTCGGATCAGATCTTACTCCCCAAGGTTCCTGGGATCGAAAGCACATGACTGGGGATCCCACCTCTCGGCCCTCGAGATGGCCCAGACCGCTCCTGTTTTGTGAGGCTGCGGGCCATCCTCAACTAGCAGCTCTTCGTTTCTTCTTTTCCTTGCTTCGCAGCCAGAGATGAGACGTAAATTCGTGTTTGTCCCCTCGGTCAAGTAACGTTCTCTCCTACGTCATCCAGCATTTTCGCCCTGCCTTCGCTGTCCTGGGGAAAACCGAGGCTGATGTTAGAGGGCGCGTCCCCGTGTCACTTCTGCTCCGGGTTTAACTGCTGGAGCGCGTTTGGAGGGGGTCTCAAGGAGGCCACCACGTGCCCGTGGGGACACAGGCAAGCACCGGTCTTGTCGTCGTCCCGGTGACTTCTCGGGGAGGGGCACTCAGCCAGGGCGCGTGTCTGGGTTGGGTAATGACTGACTCGTGCTGCTTCGGTCTGTCCGTGCTGCTTCGGTCTGTCCGGCAGGCTTTATGCCAGGCCCTGGGGCTACAAAGCAGGACGTGCCTTCCCCGCCCCCAGGGCAGCGGGGCGTGATGCGGAAGTAACCCAGCCTCACCCCCCAGCCCTGTGCCAGAGAGAGCGCGCACGGGCTCTGGGGGCACATGGGAGGGACGAGGCGGGGAGGGGCCCGTCGGCCAGCAGGGCCCCCGAGGAGCGTGGTTTGAGCCCAGCTGGTGTTGACTCAAGTGTCACGCGTGTGCCCTGCAGAGAGTGTGACCGGCACCCCCGTCCCCCAGGTCTCCGTCCTGTGCCTTCCCCTGTCGGGACCTCCCTCCCCAAGGGCAGCCGCTATTCTGACTTCTGTCGCTGTAGGTTAGTTGTCCTTCCCCACCCCACCCCCCTTTGGATAACTGGAGTCACACGGCGCATACTTTGTGTCTGGCTTTCTTCGCTCAGCCCTGTGGGACGTTCACCTGGGCTGCCGTTGCGTGGCAGCGTTCGTGTTCTTTCTTTATGGATGGTTTCCGGCCGTACAGATGCCCCGCCGCGTGTGCTCTGCAGGGGGACATGGGACAAGTAGGGGGATGCCGATGACAGCATTCTCGCTCGTGCGTTTCGGTGCACCCGGACCCGGGAGGCTGCGGCGGGCACTGCCACATGCTTCTCCAGCCAGGTTCTGGCCTTGCTTTTAACTTGGATTTTCCTGATGACTAAGGGTTTGGTGCATCTTTTCAAATTTACTGACCATTTGGAATCTTCTTTTGTGAAGTGCCTGCAGTTGTCTTTGTTGTTGTTGTTGTTAATTTTTCTAAATGTTTATTTCTGAGAAAGAGAGACAGAGTGTGAGTAAGGGAGGGGCAGGGGGAGAGGGAGATAGAGGATCGGAAGCAGACCCCAGGCTCCGAGCTGTCAGCACAGAGCCCGGCCCGAGGCTCGAACTCACGAACTATGAGATTGTGACCTGAACCGAAGTCAGACGCCCAACCTACTGAGCCCCTCTGGCGCCCCCTGCAGTTGTCTTACTGACTTGTAGACACACTTTATGTATTCAGGATAACAGTCCTTTGTGAGCTGTATCGGAAATATATTCTACACTATAGCTTACCTTTGCATTCTCTTAATGTTTTTTTTTGTTTTCTTAACGAACAGAAGTTAATTTTAATGAATTCTGATGTATAGAATTTTTTTTAATGGTTAATGAATTCTTTGTTCTCTTCCAGAAGCTTTGTTTTGCCATTTCCAGCTAGATCCGGGATCCATCAGAATTAATTTTCTGTAGCGTGAGGTGTAGTGATTAATGTTATTTACTGTAAAGATCATCCTTCTCATTGAACTTTTGAAATAAATCAGGCGACCGTATATGTTCCATTTCTCACTAATAATAGCTATGTAGTAGGCCTTGATATCTGAGAGAGTAAGCCCTTCTACTTCTTTGTTCTTCAAGATTATTTTGACTCAGGGCGCCTGAGTGGCCCAGTTGGTTAAGCGTCTGACTCTTGGTTCCGGCTCAGGTCACGATCTCACGGTTTTTGAGACTGAGCCCCACGTTGGGCTCTGCGCTGACAGTGTGGAGTCTGCTTAGGATTCTCTGTCTCTGTCTCTCTCTCTCTCTCTGCCCCTACTGTCTCTCTCTCTCTAAATAAATAAATAAGCTTTAAAAAATAAAAGATTATTTTGACTCTTCTATGTACTTTCCATTTCACGTTCAAAATTTAAAATATAAATTTTAAAATCAGCTTGGCAATTACCACCGAAAAATCTGCAGTTAGAAACATTTTTTTAAAAAGTTTATTTATTGAGAAAAAGAGAGAGGAGGGATGGGGGAGGGGCAGGGAGAGGGAGAGAGAGAATCCCAAACAGGCTCCGAGCAGTCAGCACAGAGCCCACCTCAGGGCTCGATCTCACAAACTGTGAGGCCATGACCTGAGCTGAAATCAAGAGTTGGTTGGTTAACTGACCAACCAGTTGGCCACCCAGGCGCCCCGAAATCTGCAGTTTAGTTTGCAATTACACGGAATCTGTTGATCATCTTTTACTATATGCAGACTTCTTAAATCTGAATATGGTATTTGCCTCCATTTATTTTGATTTTTAAAATTTTTTCCACAATGTTTTATAGTTGTTTTTTTTTTAATATAAAGGTCTTGTGTTTCTTTCATTAAATTTATTCCAAGGTATGTGTAAATTTTTGATGGTTTTACGGATGCCATTTTACAAATGCTGGAAAGGCAGTTAGTTTTGTGTATTGAACTTGAATCCTGCGATCTGGCTATATTGAGTTATTCTAATAGTTAATCTGTGGATTCTTTTGGATTTTCTTTGTAGAAAATTATGTGGTGTGTGGATGAGTTTCACTTCTTCCAATTCTTAGGCCTTTCCTCTTGTTTTCTCCGAACTGCAGGAACTCCTGTGCAGTGAGTGCTGCCTTGCAGGGGCGCTGGCAGAAATCCTTGTGTGGGTCCTGGGCTCCGGGAAAGCTTTCGCTGTTTCCCCGTTGAGTGTGACGTTTGCTGTAGGACACCTCTCATCAGACACGTTTTTATTAGATACCTTTTCTCAGATTAAGCAAGTTGCCTTTTATTCCTGGTTTTATAATTGGAAAAAAACATGAATGTGTTGCATGTTTTATCCAATGCTTTTTTTCCCCCTGCATCTGTCGATGATTATATGTGTTTTCTCCTTTATTTTGTTTGGGGTAAGTAACATTGTAGTTTTCTAATGTCAGGTAAGCTCAATTTGTATTCTTGGAAAAATCCCACCTTGTTTATGGTATATCATCCTTTTATATCTGTCGCTGGATTTGATTTGCTAATATTTTATGATTTTTCTGTCTATATTCATTAGAGCGTGACCTGTAACTTTCCTTTCTTTTAATGTCCTCGTCAGGTTTTGGTATCAGGGTTGTGCTGGCTTTCTAAACTGGGTTGAATGTTCTGCTCTCTGTTTCTCAAAGTTTCTGTGAGATTTTTCTCTGGTAGTTGGTTGAACCTACCAATATGTTACAACTCATAGAACTGTACACCAAAAAACTCACTTTTTTGTGTATGAATTTTAAAAATAATAAAAAGTGGGGCACCGGGGTGCCCCAGTTGGTTAAGTGTCCAGCTCTTGATTTCGGCTCAGGTCATGATCCCATCAAGCCTCACACCGGGTTTGTGCTGACAGCACAGAGCCTGCTTGGGACTCTCTCACTCCCTCTCTCCGCCCCTCCCCTGCCTGTTCTTTCTCTCTGTCTCAAAATAAATAAATTAAAAAAAAATGCCTTCATGGGGGAATTTTTTAAACACACAAACACACACTCTTTATATCAAATGATCCTTGTAGGGGCATCAGAAAGTCCTAGTTGAATACATTGGGAGGGGGCTAATAATGCTCATAAATGTGTTTACTGAACGACCTCGTTAATACACTTCCTTGGAGGCTTGGGGGTGGAATAAAAGGTTTGTTCTCTGAAAGAGTTTGTGTATTTCTTCTTCAGTATTCGGAAGGATTCACCAGTGAGGCCATTTGGACCTGAGTTTTCTTTGTGGGTGTTTAAAATACAGATATTTTTGGACTTTTTTCCCCTGAGGAACAATGGGTAAAGCCTGAGTACCGCAGGGGGGGAAGGGTTTGGAGGGACAAAGGCACGTGCAGCGGCCGGATGCTAGTGCAGCGGGTCCTGAGAGCGAACGTGAAGGAAGGGGGGGGGGCTTTGACCACTGCACCCCTCGGGCAGCTAGGGGCGTGATCACCAACCCTGAGCCGGACCCGCACACGTGGACTCGACCCCCCTCGGGCAGGGAGGAATCGACAGGTTTTCAGCAACATAGCAGCAATTTTAAGCGTGTCAATGTAGGCCGAACGGTCCTTCTCAAACTTCGCGTGAACGTCAGAGCCCCCTGGGGGGCTCATTCAAACACGGCTCCCCAGGCGTTACCCCAGAGCGTGATTCAGTTGGGGCGGCGGGATGGGGGCGGTGCTCAAGACTTTGTGTTTCTAGCCCGGTCCCAGTACCTGGCAGACTAGGTGCTCGGCGCCATTCCTGTGCCATGCTGTCGCTCAGATTCCATTGTCTGTCTGTCTTCTCTTGTCTTTTTGATTGCAAAAGTAACACACGCTCATTTGGATTTTTTAATTTTTTTTAACATTTATCTTTGAGAGAGAGAGAGAGAGAGAGAGACAGAGCGTGAGTGGGGGAAGGTCAGAGAAAGAGGGAGCCACAGAATCTGAAGAAGGCTCCAGGCTCTGAGCTGTCAGCACAGAGCCAGATGCAGGGCTCGAACTCACAAACTGAGATCATGACCTGAGCCAAAGTCAGATGCTTAACCGACTGAGCCCCCCAGGCGCCCCTCATTTGAGTTTTTTAAAGCAAGAACAGAAATTTGTGGTTGGTTTGTTTTGTTTTTGAGAAAGACAGAAGGTGCAAGTGAGCAGGGGGCAGAAAGAGAGAGAGGGGGAATCCCAGGAGGGGCAGAGAGAGAGAGAGAGAGAGAGAGAGAGAGAGAGAGAAGCAGGGCTCACCCAAAGTGGGGCTCGTGTTCACCTGAAGCAGGGCTCAAGCTCACCCAGAGTGGGACTCGAACTCATGAACCATGAGATCATGACCTGAGCCCAAGTCAGAGGCTTAATGACCAAGCCACCTGGCAATAACAGACATTTATAAAGTGAGAGTAAAATTTGTCTCTTTGCCCCTCATCATCTCCTCTTGCTGGAGAGAGCCTTCTACTGACTTTCTCTAGTCAGACATTTCTTTTTTTTTTTTTTAATTTTTTAACGTTTTATTTATTTTTGAGAGATAGAGCATGAATGGGGGAGGGGCAGAGAGAGAGAGAGAATCACAGAATCTGAAGCCAGCTCCGTGAGCTGTCAGCACAGACCCAACACGGGGCTCGAACCCACGAACTGTGAGATCATGACCTGAGCCATAGTCAGACGTTCATCCGACTGAGCCACTCAGGCGCCCCACGAGTCAGACATTTCTTGTGCACTTGTGAGCACACAAACACGCTGATGGGGTTGATCATTAGGGCCCTGGTTGGGGTGTGCGGAGGACTTTTTACCATGGGCTAATGTTGCCACACGATTGAGTGAGGCTTAATGACCCCCCAAGGGAGAGCCTACCTGTAGTCACTTCTTGTGGGTTTTTGTTGACCTTGAAGTTGTTAGTTAGATCTTGTCCTTTTTTTTTTTTTTATAACTGATGGTATTTGAAGTCATGAGGGGGGAGAATCCTCTAGTGATTGCACATTTTTTTTCTCTTTAAGATTTTTTATTTTTAAGTAATTTCCACACCCACACGGGGCTCCAACTTAGAAGTCCGAGACCAAGAGTCACAGGCTTTACTGACTGAGCCAGCTGGGCACCCCTATCTAGTGATGTTTCTTTTAAGAAAATTATTTTTATGTTTTTATTTTTGACAGAGAGAGAGGGAAAGTGTGAGCGGGGGAGAGGCACAGAGAGAGAGAGAAAGAGGGAGACAGGAAGCAGGCTCCAGGCTCCCAGCTGTCAGCACAGAGCCCGACACGGGGCTCGAGCCCACGAACTATGAGATCATGACCTGAGCGGACGTCAGACAGTTAACCGACTGAGCCACCCAGGCGCCCTCAGTGATGGATTTAATGCAAGTTTTTGGCAGGGACTTATGTGACCGGGCTGGGACTCACCTAAATACCTGATCGCTTCTTCCACAAAGTGCATACAGGAGACGTTCAAGGTTGTTCCAAATTGGATTTCGCTTTATTTTGCAGTCAGCAGTGCCTGTGGGTTTTGCGGCCCGGTAGCCCCCCCCACCCCACCCCCGGCGAGGTGCGGCTGTGGTCTCTGCAGAGATGCGAGGGCACCTGGGAACACGCCCGGTTGCACAGGCTCTCCTCCTCCCTCCCTGTGACAAGTTCAGAGTCAGAGCCCTGCCCGCCCCCGCCCTCTGCCCTCCCAGCTGGTCCGCCCCGTCCTGCGTGCCTTAACCTTGCAGACCGCGCTGCGGGGCCCGGAAGGGCGCCCAGGGTGCTGCCCTGGCGCTGTGGCCGTGGCTCCAGCTCTGGGAATGTCGCCCAGGGACCGTCTGCGTTCGTGAGGCCGGCCTCTCCGAGCCGTGAGGCCACGGCAGACACGATGGCTGCCTCCCCTGCGCTGCTCTTCACGGACAGGTGTGGTTACAGTCTCGCCTCTCTAGCTTTTGTCACCGGAGGCCTGCGTGGTGCTCGGTTCTGGCCACGTCCACAGGTTTTGGTGTGACTTAGCCCCCCGCCCCCTTCGGGCGGAGCTGTGTCTCCGGGTGTTCCTCGGTTTCGGATGGGTGTGGTCCCGAGTCCCCCGCGAGGGTCTGCGTGTGCCAGGAGCTCCGGGGCCCGGGTCGTGTGGATTCTGGCACTCGCTACGCTCCCGAGTGGCCTCTGACCTCCGCTTTGAGGGATCAGCTTTGCAGCCTCAGATGCCACTCGGGGAACCCTTTCCGAAGGAAGAGAGGCTCTTTCTAGCCCTCGGGTACTCGTGATTGTGTGTGGATCCGGGAGCCCTGGGCCCGCCGTTTGGTCACAGTAATAACACCTCGGTGTCTGTCTTCCTCGCCTCACATGTCCTGTAGGGGAGGAAGGGTTTTACCACGCAGGAGGTTGGGTTGGTAGGATGCGGTTTTGTGTCCTGTGTGCCCGTGACAGTTGAGTGGGCTGGCCTTTTCACCCTTGTGTTCTCAGAGCGGGGTCGGAGGCCCCGCGTAAATAGATGTGGCAGGGGGCATGTCGATTTCCGAGGGGTGGGCATCTGGGGGGAAAATACGTAAGAAACAGGCTGTAGAGGAATCATTCAAGGTTTTGGCCTCCTCTACCCCGGAGGAGCACCAGGATTTCTACGTCCCTTCGGGAGCACATTCCTTAACGTCGCCGAGACTCTGTTTCCTGTCTGTGCCCTGTGGACGGCAACCCCTTTTTGGTAGGGGTGAAACCTGGCTCGTGAGGACACCCCAGCAAGGCCCTCCCTCTGGAGTTCCATCTCATGCAGAGTGCGTGTGAAGAGCTGGGCGCAGGACGGGGCGCCTGACAGGTGATCTGTGACAGGTGATTGTGACTCAGAAAATGGTGGAGAAGACACCCGTCTGTCTGTTCTGGGAACGGAACGCGACAACGTTCTAGCGTATTTCCGACTCCTTTGGCACAAGCTTTGCTTCTGTCTTGTTTGTTAATGAGGCAAAGGCGGGAGAGAGCAGGGAGCCCCAGGGAACCACAGAATCAAACTGGAGTTCAGATGCCCAGTATCTTGAAGGAGGAGGAATTTGGAGGTTCGTTTCCCAAGACGCCGAGGACTTTTGAGAAATCCCTGCTGAGTGCCTGTGTGTCGCGGAACCTGCTCCACCGGGTCGGGGAGGGCTGTGCCTTCCACCCCAGCCGTCCTCCGCCTCCGGGGAGTGTCGACAGCTGCCGGGTAGCAGCTGTGGTCACTCAGGTCCACGTCTTGGCTCCTGTTGCTCTGTGCAGGACTCCCCGGCCTCTCTGGGTGCTGGCTTCCCTTGTTGTAAACGGGCAGGTATGCTTCTTGGGTGATCTTTCTGAAAATTCCTCCGAAAAGCATGCATTCAATAAACATGTTTTCGTGCATGCCAGGAACTGTTCTAGACCCCGGAGGCACCACGGTAAACACAGGAGACACGGTTCACCCTCGTGGACTTGACATTCTGGTGATGCAGACACGGAAAGTAACGGGCCGATAACCCGTGAACGGCCTGTGAGCGCTCACACCAGGCAGGGCCCTCGCTCCAGGCGCTGCCCTCAGCACACGCGTCCCGTGCTTCGAAAGACACTGGTCCAGGGACCCAGATCCAGCACCTAATCTTCCGTTGGCTGTCAGCTAGCATTCGAGATTTTTCCTGGAATCGCCGTATTTTGACTTCGGTAATGTCTGAAAGTTAGTGGGGGCAGGGCTGAAAGGAACCACCTCAACCCCACACCATCTAAGAAGAAAGGGGGGTCTATCCTTGGACTATACCGAGCTTTGGACAGAAGTCCTTGCTGGAGGGGCGTCTGGGCGGCTCAGTCGGTTAATGATCTCACGGTTTGTGGGTTCAAGCCCCACTTCGGGCTCTCTGCTGTCAGTGCAGAGCCCGCTTCGGATCCTCTGTCCTCGTGCTCCCCACCCCTCCCCCGACACGCACGCTGTCTCTCAAAACTAAACAAACATTAAAAAAGTCCATGCTAGAGTGTCCTCACGTGGAAGCATGTCCCAGGTTAACGATGCTTGACCTTCAGGACACTTCTGCCTAATTTTGTGTTCATAAATTAGGTTTTTTTTTTTTTTTTTGGTCTAGGGGATTCCCCAAAATGAATAAGCTTCAAGGCCCCCTGAAACAGGGATCGGGCCTTGCAGGTGGCTGGGAGGGGGGGATGCTGCAGTGGTCCCTGGCGTGTGGGCACTGGAGGGCCTGGTGGAGCAGGGCCCAGCCAGACCCCGTGGCTTAGCCCTGGCTGGACATCGTGCAGGAATGTGTGCCCGTGTGGCTGGCTCTCGCAGGGTGTCAGGGGAAGCCAGGGACCTGGGCCTCTCTGGGATTTCTCCGTATTTAAAAATGTTGACAAATATTTCAAGCTGGAAAACACTGTACAGGCAAAGCACAGGCTCCCAGGGTGCCCTCTCTCCACGTGGCCGCTGCACACACACCTGCCCTGGTGATTTGTGTGGTTTTGCACTTAATTCTCCCAAGATTTGTCATCTCTCTTTATAAATGAACAACATGGGGCCCCGGGCCTTTGCTGCTTTGGTGGGGGGTGGGGCGGGGCGGTGGGGAGGGGTGGGGTGCAAGGGGATGGGGGGCCCTGGCTGGAGCCGCAGCTAGGCGCCTTGTAGCCTCCTGTGCATCATTTCTCAGCCAGAAACAGGTGACACAAGGTCATGTCCCACCTTGCGGTCCTCTTGGAGCAGATAAGCACCTGAGCTGCCCGTGCTGGGACCCTGATGTTCGGACTGGGGGCCTCTCACCGGCAAGGCCCCGGCTCCGCCTCTGCCTGAAGCAGGGTAGCTACGGCAGTGGGCCTGGACAGCCAGTACGCCTGCGGCCGCTGGTCATGGCTGCCTTCGTGCCGTCCTGTCCTGCTCCTCCGTGTGCGGCCCTGCTGGCACAGCGCCGGCCCTGCCCGCTGCCCGCGGTCTTGGCTGTGTGGGCCCAGGCTGCACTGGGCCGGGGAGGCCAGGGAGGCCGGGGTCCTGGTGGGTGATCTGAGGGACTTACCTGACTGAAGGCCATTCTCCTTGCGACGCCATCACCTGTGTCACGCTCACTGCTCCGGCTGGGACCGTGACACCGGCCCAGTGTGGGCAGAGGCGGTGCGTGATGCCGTCACAGGTGCGGCTCCGTGCGGATTCACCTCTCGCTTCCAAGACGTTTGGTTTTTATACCAGTAACAGCTCCACTGACCGTTTTCACTCGCTCTTCAGCGTTTTGCTCGTTAGGGCCCTTTGCACCTGACGCAGCAGGGGCTCCCGGCACCTGACACCCGCCTTACTCCAGACTGTTTTGGGGTTTGATAAAGCCTTCCTGATTTGAAAGAATGGGGGTGGGGATGGGGAAAAGCACTTCTTTTCTCTCTCTTTCTTTCTCTCTCTCCTCTCTCTCTCTCTCTTTCTTTTTCAGTAATCTCTACAACCCACATGGGGTTCAAATGCACTGCCCCCGAGATTAAGAGTTGCA